>JANDBE010000001.1:459718-470831 GCA_024320915.1 Erigeron philadelphicus
AGATTGAGAAAAATTGAGGTGAAAAGTTTTTATTGGTTAGTGTTGGGGGAAGAAGGGTGACCACTCCCTCCCCCCTTATCAACAACTTAGTTTGAAAATAAAGGAAACCAAAAGTTTTATAATGCAGATACTGTAGTTATTATTGCTTTTTTGACGATTCATTCCCCGCATCTCATTTTAGTTTGATTTTTTTTTTTCTTATCCTGTATCGTTATCTAATTCTTAATGAAAATTATATTAATTAAAGGTACGTTTAAAACTCATATCATTTATATATCATATATTAAATATTATATAAAACACAAAAGATATTTATAGTTGAAATTAAAAGAAAAATCTAAAAATTAAATTAGGACATCAAATTGGGACAGAAGAAGTATATAATGTCAATTAGTATATTTTCCATTTCATAAACAATATATTAAATTTTATTTTTATATTTTTTTTTTCTATATGATTATCTATCTTCCTTTTACTTTTAAATATACGAATACTTAACATGTAATATAAGATTTTTGAAAATATACCAATAATCCACTATTATAATATGAATAGTAAAATTAATTTTCTAAAAGTTAAAAATATTAACAATAGAATACCAACACGATTGGTATATCATAAACAATCTTAACAAAGAAAGCATTACAAATTTAAAACCCATTGGTTTTCGATCAAGACTCAAGAGAATGAATGTTCTACTAGCCAACGCTACCTCTGGTCCCACGTCACGATGATAACCATTCATGATACTTTTAAGTTTTAAAATTTAACGCACCTACTCTGATGTACAATTGTACGAGTCAAATAGTCAATGAGTCAAGGATATATAGTATGATGAAAATTTTTATTACAATATATAAATATTGGACATACTAAAAGTTAAATAGATACTTGTAAGTTGTAACACTTTTAAAAAGTAACGTATGAAATTCATCACATCAACTAATTTTAATTTATAATAATTGTAAATTGATTTTACTTACTTTTTTTTTTTTTTTTTGAAATTGTGGATTACCCGTAGCGGAATGTCTAGCATATGTTGTCTTAAGCGAGTCCGAACTAGAGAATCCCTGCACCTCCAATACCTATTAGGAGGAAAAACCCCAACAAAACCGCACGAAGGCACAACATTTAATTGGGATAAAACTTGGCCCCTCTACAGAACTCAAGCATGTTTTACTGGAAGACTTTATTTATGAAATTTTTTAAAATGTCTTTCTCATGTCTTGAACTCGAAACCTTCAACATGTAAAATTGGTGCTTAAACTAATTTCACTTAATTCATTGTAAACTAATTGTTAATTTATTTACTGCATATATTAAAGGTTAAATATATTCTTTCCTACCATAATTTCCTTAGAATTTAAATATAAAAGATATAAGATATAAGCTTTTTTTTCTAACAACGAGTTAGTAGTCAGTGATTAGGATTCGATACACCACTGTGACATTAATTGGGCAGTATGCAGAGCTCTGAGATGAAACTCATAACTCTCGAAAATCCTCCTAACAATCCACTTCTATAAATATAGGAAGTAATATCTAAACCGTGATAGATTTCTCCAATGTCTAAGACCTGATCTTACCAATGGCTCACTAACCCATTGGAAAAAAATATATATAAGCAAATTTAAAACAAATCTTTGAGACTATGATAGAATAAAGTTATGTTAAAAGACAAACATAAAATTTTAAAATTAAAAAAAAAAAAGAACAAAAACCAAATACCATTATTGAAGGAACTACGATATTTCCATACTGTAACATATGGATTCCGGGCTTCAATGATTATTGTATATAAGTGGGTAGATTTTTGGGATGTAATGTTCTAGCACCTTGCTAGTATGTTATTAATGAAAGCTTTTTTGTTCAAATATGAAGAAAAAAAGACATATGGATTCTATTTTCTTTGATATAATTTAGTTTGAATATGGAAAACCTGCAGAAGTTTTTGGGAACATGGAATCTTGTAACAACAAAGGGGTTGAAAATAAATACATATGCCTATAATGTAGGTTGAATATCTGAGTAGTTCACAGAAACCAGTAGTGCATACTCTACTTGAGAAAATCCGAGTTCATAAGTCATAACTAAACAAATGTCACCTGTTAAACAACGAGATTCAAGATTGTGATTATAGGCAAAAAGATTTAGACTTACGTAAGCTAGACTATAGATACCAGGAGTCTAGAAAGAAGCTTGCAAAAGCTGATCAACATTCCGCATAGAGATCAAATACTGGTACCAATACGTTGTTCAAAGTTAAGATGACCCCATTTTTTCAATCAAACCGAAGGGAAAAACTTGTTGAGGTTAAAGGGCAATGAGTAGAATTCTTCGCTTCTTGAGTCTGTCTTGTAAGATCTATACTTGTCCCACCAATGCATTCCTCTGTCCTTCCTTGTTGCGGTATCTTTCTGCCTTAATGTTACATCCAGAAACATAGCCAACAGACCACCAACAAATGCTTCTGAAGAGAATGGTACATTTACCATATCATTCCACTGAAGAAACAAAAAAAAAATCAGAAATTTATTAGCATGATTTTGACTACTGAAATAGGATCTGATATTGAAAGAAATGCAGCTTTTGTTACAAATCTAAACATAAAACCAACATGTTCTATGATAAGTGTTTGTTTAAGATTTTAAATTTCTAAGTGACTATATATTGTTAGGGTTCATGATGACCAGGTCAAATCTAAGACTTCTCAGATGCAAAATGACATTATCTCATTACAATTAATAAACTTCAAATGTTTTTAGTTTAGTGCTTCTTTAGAGTCAACTACATCTGGAAAATATTTCAGCGTATGATAGTACGGATGTATGATATTTTAATGTTTTATGACCAGCCTCTGACCACAAAAGTCAGCTCTCTCTCTTTTAAGGGAAGTTTGACCTTTAAAGTCAAATCTGGTACTTTTTAAATGCATAACTAATCATTAAGAATGTAAAACTGAGATGTATCTGTACTTGATGTTAGTTTGAAGTTAAATTTGGTTTGAAAATATGCTAGAAAATGATAGCACTGATTCATGACATGTGAATATTTAAAGAGCAACACTTTAACCGCAAAAGTTCTCTCTTTATCCAGACAGCTTGCTGTTCAAGGACAAAACTGGTATGTTTCTAAAGCAAATTTAATGGGTTTGGTTAGGTTGTAAAGCCTACATGATTCTCTTTTTAAAAAGGATGGTGTGTGGGGAGTTCTTACCCATCTAGCTTTCGTGTGTACAGGACCATAACCCCTCAGGGCAGTGTACTCATTGAAGTACTGTGGTATCGATAACCCCATGAAGATCGAAAATCCAAGAATGAATTTTACTCTGAAGCTGTTTAGATTACAAAACTGGAGGAACCCGAGACCTGCTGAGCCTGTTTTCAAGAAGAAATGTCAATGATGAGTGATGAACTTATTGCAGAGGTTTTAAAAAAATTTCAAATCCATATGCTTAGTGCATACCCACGTAAGCGAAGAACAGGCAATACAATGCTGCTACAATAGGTGCTGGGATTGATGCAAAAACTGCCCCAAATTTTCCTGCAAATTGAGATCAGCATTCTTGAAAGCAGGAAAAGAATGTTGAATCACAAGTGTGTGTGAAAGATTTAACTGTGATTATTACCAAGAACAGAGAAAAATATCATGAAACCAGCAGAAATCTGCACAACCCGTCGACTACCAACACGTGTTAAGCCGAGCAAACCAGCGTTTTCGCTGCCATACATCTGATGTTAGAATCTTGCAAACAACTTTTGATGCTATCTATCAAAAAGTTGTAAATATAGCTTACACGGATACAGATGAACCGTTTCCTGTCCCAAAGATTCCCGAAAACAGAATGCCAACTCCCTTAAAATCGGAATAACTAATCAGTTATAATCCTTGAAACAGTATAAACTCAGAAATAAAATTCCGGTACCTGCCAACCAATGCCACGGCTAAGAACAGAAGGTGGCATAGGAGTTGCACTAGCATACCTAGCTACTGCAATGAATGCTCCAGTAGACTGTCCATTAAAATGATGCATTAAGAAAATAGAAACTTGATGATGGTTTCCTCTTCAAAGAAAATATCAAACGTTAAATAACCTCAACTAAAGAAACAAATGAAGCAGCCATCATAGCAAAAGCTTCTCCAGCATCAAATGTTGGTGCTCCCCATTGAAACGGATAAGGAACCCGTATCCTATAGAACAGTCTTTTCTTGAATTTCATGTAAAGTGTAATTAATATAGAAATAAAAATTGACCACAGAATATACCAGGGTGCACCGCCTATGATTCCAGCACGATCAGTTCTACAACTTAGTTGAGTTTTATCAGATTTGTTCTTGTAGGCCCCACCAACAGTGAGTAAGTGAGCATATATCCACACAATCGCAACAGAGAATATAACGGCAAAGCGGTCAAATACATTGCTTTTTCCCTTCATGAGATGGGGTATGTACTGCAAAATAGATTATCCAAGTGCTACATTAGCATCTACAACAATGGATGACCATGTTAGTAGAAAAGTTTCCCTTTTTTGGAATATAATGTTGTGTGATTGTGTAAGAAGATTACCTGTGAAAATATTAGTAGTAAAACAAGCTGTGGCAGTCCAATCTCGATACATTTGGCAACCTACAGAAAATCATTCATGCTAGTATATAAAACAAATGGAAACAAAAAGAACACACTAAAAAATTTCGGTATTAGGCAGAATTAGCAGCATTTGGTAAAAGGACCCTGCTCTAAACAATTGTTCCAAGGGACAGGCAGGGTAGTGTCTGTTCATTTATGTTATGTCAACTTAATATCACTTTCTAGTGCTTCTATTCTGCATTGATATGTAGCTGAAATAGATAACAATTATACCAACGGAAAACCAAACTCGTATAACCCATATCCAGATAGAGCAACAAGTGGGACCGCAGACAATGGACTCATGAACCTGAAATTGAAAACACTAATATGTTTTACAGATAATCATACAAAAATACAAACCGCAATAAATAGCACAGTGCCGAACTAACCTTGTGATATTGCGCCAAAGGCCACTAAAACCAAGCACAATTTGAAGAGTTGAAGCAACGATAAGAGCACCCTGAGTCCCTCTCATAATTCTCTCAAATTTCTATATAAACATCAGCAAATTGGGATTAATATGACTTCATAATTCAACACAATGCACCTTTAGTTGTCATAAAAATTTCATCACGTAACCACCTCTTGAGGATCCACGATGTCACTATATCGACCAGCCAATATGATTGAGATTGTTGTAGGCACAAACGTATACGAACCACCAATCACAGCAGGTAATCGTGTCCCAAAAAGAGTTTGTGTTAATGTATTCAAACCAGCAACAAAGAGTAGTGTCTGAATCATCTTTGCCTTTTCTTCCTAAAATAGACAAACCGACCCATGTGTCTGATTAAATGAGTTACAAAAAGATAAGTAAGGCAAAAACTTATAAGGAAATTATCGAATACCGAGTAGTCCCTGCAGGTTATTATGGACAATGATCATGTATTATACAACTTTACACTTCATGCATAAAGTTGTACAAAAGTCAGACTAGCGTCTATGATCGATTAGACTATCTCAAATGGGGATGTTTTTGGACGCCCTTGGGTGCCCTTGGATATCCTTTGCGGTCGAAGCTTGTCCAAAACTAAAGATTTTTTGATGCATGCCCTTACCCAAGGGCATGCCCTTAGGTGCCCCTACTTATATTTTTTTTTGTTTTTAGTGGAGTTAAAGGATATGTAAGGATGTTTGTATGGTTGGAGATAAAATTATGGGATTTTAAGGATTTATAAGGACGTGTAAGGATTTGTAAGGATATGATGTGGCCGCTCAAGGACGCTTAAGGGCGTCCTTAGCATTGAAGATAGCCTTACATGTCCAGACTGAGACTTCTGGTAATACGTTTCAAGGATAGCAGTTATGATATTCTTGTTAAAAAGACTTACATGGCCTCCTCCCATTTGAGGAACCAGGGTAGTAGGAATGAGAACTGTTGTTCCAAGCATCACAAGATAATGCTGAAAACCTAATAATATCGCTTCCGCTGCATCAAAAGGAAACCTTTAATACAAAGTCAAGAAACTGTCGATTCACACTAGCAAAATGAAGAATCAAGAATGAAGACGTAAACTTCATTTTGTCAATTCATCTTAAACAACACTCCCATCTTGCAAAAGTAGGGGTTAACCTTGTTAGATTAGAATAATCAGATCAAACATTAAACTAACTTACATAGTCTAAAACAATGCACATTAATCAGATTCAAAATCCACAATGACTCATAACTTAAGAAAGTTTTCTTATTAATCAAAACCAAGAGAACCCAAATTCGTAAGATCAAAATTTTAACAGATAATATGATAATCAGCAGATGGACTAATCTAACAATCACTTCTATTTCGCGAAATCCATCATCCATCTTGCAAAGTTCAAAGTTTTGAGTTCTAACAAAAATTTAGGTATGAGGGTTTGGCAACAACTGATACAAAGCCTTCACAGGGGGTCAGCCATCATGGTACTCATCTCACATGGGCAAACTTAACCTACAGATGCTTACGGCCCTCAAAATACGTTAGTTCGGTAAAGCAAAAACTTTTTTACGAACTCATTATTATCTCTCATGTCCAAGACTGATGTGCTGTTACATTGCCATAGTAAGTGGTAACAATGAGAAAAGTGGTTATCATTCATAGTAAACTAAGACAAAAATATTAGACCAAACTTACGCCATGGCGGTGGACTGGTAATGCAGTAAGAGACATTGGGAAGCTGATCTTTAGCAGGGTGTGGTTGCTGATCATCCTGTTTAGGTGGTGCTGCTGGCCCTCCTCCTGCCATGCCTCTTTTTCCACTGTTTTCTTTTCTCTAAAAACCTTATATATTTTTTGTTTATAAAAACCCAAAATTCTGAAGACACCAAATATTCTTGCTTTCAACAATATGACACAAAATCTTGAAAATACTTACCAGAAATCTTAATCTACACAGCCTAAAACTATATATGCAAAACAGTATAACCAAAGGTTGCACCTTCTTAAAACATATGATTCTCAACAACAAAAACAACAAAAGATGCAAACTTTTTTTGCAATTTTACTAGTAGATACAAAAGAAAGGATACCCAGTTGAAAGAAGTCTTCAAGAAAACATAATGAGTAGTAAATTTCAAAATATATAGAAAAGAAAGAAAAAAATAAAGGAAGTGTGAAACAAAGAATCAAGAAAATCAAAATGCCATATCTTTATGAGGAATCTTTTGCTTCTTTTTTGAATTAAAATTTCTGTTTAGAATGTTACTTTCTTTTCTCTTAATAATAATAATAAAAGCAAAGTTGAAAGCATCTCTCTGCTTGCTGCACTGCTGAGTCCCCACTGTCAACTTTTACTATCATCTCTGCACTTTGTACAGTCATGCACAACCAAGCATTCCTTCATATTGCCACTGCTTTTATGACTTTGTACTTCTCAGTCACAAACTATAAACATTACTTTACTTTGCCATAATTTCATTCTAAGGAAAATGTTGTGATTCTTTTGTTTCAAAATTATATGCATAACTTTTAGTCTATTTCATAGTCTTATTATATTCATTTCTTAAGTATTAGTATTAGTAAATGGACTACACAATTTAATAAGACATGATGGTTTCTTTGGCACTCAAAGAATTGATCCGTTATTGAAGTATTTCAAATAAATAATTTTATGTTGCTAGCGGGTTTCTTTTTTTTTTTTAATTGTCATATAATGTAATTAAACGTTGAAGGAAAATTATTATCAACTTTATTTTTACTTTTTTACTAGAGTGTATCCTCGTGTGATGTACGGCTAGATAAAAACATATGTAACGCACGTTTTTGATATTTCATCTCACATCGAGAAGTTAATTTATTACATTTCAAGTTTTAAATTATGTGCAACAATGAGAATTTCACACCCAACAATGTTGGGTTTGTCATACTTCTTAAAAGATTTTGTCTGCTAAGATATCTTATCAATGAATCCAAAATATATCTAATTAGATAAACTACAACAACCAAGAAATTTAAGTCAAGCTAAAACAGCAATGTCGTCTATATACATATATATATATATATATATATACACACACACACGCAAATTCATGATTCATATATTAAATAAAAGTAGTAGAAACTTTCACAGTATTTACCTAAAATATGATCAAATTATGAAATATCAAACACCTAGAAACCATAAAACCCATAACAAAATCTAATATTAGGTCAAAGAAAAATACCTCCAAAAGAAAATAGGTTGGACAAACTCTCTCGCAAGCCAAATCAGGTGTTCATCGTCATCAACATACTTGAAATTGAAATGCCTTTAATAAAAAATAAATTGAAATTAGAAGTTGAAAACTTTAGAAACTCATGAAAGGAGAGAAAACATAATATAGCATAGAAACTAATAATCATAAAAAAAAAAAAGACCATTCGATTGCTGTAAAATACAACCGGATACACTTAATAGATTTGAAGACCGTTATTATTGAATCTGGTAGCCAAAAGGTCACAATTAAAGTAAATAAAGCATTCAATATATAACCAATTGCAAGAACCATAATTCACGGATATAGTTTTGTATAATTACATTATAATTTATAACCATTAACCTCATCAATGAAACTCATAAATAACATCATAAATCCATATCAGTTACATTCATAAAGGATATTATTAATGTCATAATTATGCAAACAACATTTACAACTTCACCCTATTTATATTTTCTTATGATATATTTACGCCTCATGCATGTGTAACCGAAGATATATAAGAAAATCGGAATTAACATATTATTAACTAATATACCTTTAACTCAAAAACTTTTTCATCCCCCAAATTAATCAAACACACTAAATACCAAAAATTATATACCAAAACATATATATAAGATCATTAAGAGGTTTAACATTAACATCATTAATTAAATCCTTAATTAATACCATAATAAAGAGATTAGCTAATCCACCTTAAGGTCATCAACTTTATATGTTTATAGATAAAAAAAATGACCTCCTTTTATTTTAGGTAATTTTATCTTTGAATTACCAGAATTACCATTGACTTTTTATAATTTGCTCTTAATTAATTATAATTTACACTCTAAACTTTATTTTAATAATTAACACTTTAAGTTCTTATCTTCTAAATTTTCCAATATCATAATTAAATCAACTTACACCACTTGACACCGCCATCACCACCAATAATATCATCACCGACACGACTAGACCGCCTTTCCCACCATCACGGCCTCGTTACGTGGATCTCATGCTCGTATTAATAAAGAGGAAATCACACATATAACTAGATTAAATGTTAATTAAGTAGTATTAGACTCAGACTCATATGGGCATAATATGATAATAAGTTATAAACATTTAAATGATTAATAAGTATTATTAGAGATTCTATTTACATACAGAATATTTTGTATTGAGTATGAATTCTTAATCGTTCATTAGATAAATATCTTCTGATATTTATAGGGAAGATTGTCAAAATAATTTTGTTTACTATTTTCAATCACTTTATATGCAAATATTAAAATATATATCTTTATTATTTATTACTGTAGTTTTGGTATAACTATTTTGACTTTTGGGGGAAACGAAATATGAACTCAATTTGGATAAAACTTCTCGCTAACAAATTTTTAATAAGTAAAAAATATAGGCGTCAATCATCTATTCAAAATATATATAAAAAATTAATATGTAAAGAGGTTTTTCACCAAGTTAGATACATAACAGTTTCACTCACTTTTTCTTTATATATGTATTTCTATAATCTATCTATACTATATTATAAAAAGAATAAACCCATGTTGAAAGTTACGTGAGAAGAAATATTTAAAATATTATTAATCTTTTATGATATCTGAATTAACTCTTTACATCAATTACTTTTACATCAAGTATTTATAGCACTCGACGCCGCCTCTAGCACCAACAGTCGTCCCCCACCAACATTGTCGCCGCCACGAACACCGTCGCATAGCGTGGGTACCGTGCTAGTAATATATTATTAAAAAAAATTGTCCCTTGTTGAAAGTTACATAGGGGAATTATCTAAAACACCCTTAATGATTAAATTATACTATTAGATTTTAATCTTTTAAAATATTTTCATTAACTTTTCACATCAATTACTTCTATACCAATTATTTACACCACTCGATCTCAATTCTACCATCAAAAATCGCCCCCCACCACACCGTCACAGTCATGACAATCGTCGCATTGTGTGGGTACTATGCTAGCTAAATAAGATAAATTAAATCATATCATAAATTATCATATTCCTTTTTAACATATCTTTCCTATACAAGTACCATTTCCCTTGTTGAAAACTCATAAATTTTTACATCATCAAGCATAGCATATATACGATTCTAGTTATTATTAGGATAAACAAAATTTTGTTTTTTAAATCACTCACTAAACAAAAAAAAAAAAAAGTTATCTATCCAGATACAATTAATATATTAGCTACTTCTCCGTACACGTATATATATATATATAGATCATGTATACATTAAATTATATACAAGATCCACATATATATTGTTATGTAGTAGTTAAATATATATCCCGATACAATTTTATAAGCATATATTGATATATCTAAGCTAGATAAGATATACATAGGGCTAGGAACAGCATGATGATCTCAATGTGTCACCCACCCATTATAAAGGAATAAGATTCAAAGCAAAAAAGGTCGAGGGACAAATGGTTTGTTAATTACTTAAACACCAAGGACCATTGGGAATCAATAACTTCGTCATCTCTTCCTGAATGATAAGTGTTTATTAGTCATTTACATGTACTAGACGTTATTCTTCTTTTCGAGTTTTTTCTACGAAGACAAATATATTACTATAAACTTAATGGAAAAATGATCCGCATAACTTTATTTATTTTAGGTATTGTCATTTAAAAAAAATTATAAGTTAAACCTTTGAATTTAATAAATATATATAACTCTCACTTAATTTATTTAATCCCCCTGAATTATACATGTTTTATCCAAAATAAACATTACATGTTCTACCTAAACTTTTCCCAAACTTATT
>JANDBE010000001.1:536930-550748 GCA_024320915.1 Erigeron philadelphicus
CGTAACAGGTTTTTGATGTCGATTTTACGAACGGGTCATGCCGAAATTTTTAATTTTTATACCTTTTCTTTTATAACAAGTTTTGGTAAATTGTGTTTGTTGAGATTATTAATTGAGTACATTCTTAGTAGAAAAAAAAAATCTTATAAAATAATCGAGTCAAAATTGGTCCTTTCAGTCACACACAGAAACTTCAAGTAGATAGTAGAATTAACTCAAATATAGTTTTTGACCAAGTAATGTTTTTTCGGATAACTAGTAGAAAAATGGTGTTCGAAGCAAAGCTGCATAGTGTTTTAGAAAGTAGCTAGTCATCCCACGATTAGGATACCCACATTGGGCTTTCAAAGAATTCCTCCAAACTACAATTGGGAAGTGCAGATAGAGCATCCAAATAAATACGTAATAAAGCATGGAAAGGCATATGAAGTTAGCATGCATGTTGTAAACATCTTTCACTCGTTTTGGATTTAATCTATATCTTTCTAACTAATGGCGGCTTAAGGTTTTTGGTGACATATACGAGATCAATTTTGAGTGCATAGTTCATTACCATATAAAATAAAGTAAAAAAAAAAAATAGTTCGACTTTTGTTATTGAACTACTAGTAATAAAATAAGATGCATATGCAGATGCAGATGCTGATACAAAAACCAATAAGGGTGTTACTGCAATGCAAATTATACAATGGCTTAGTCCAAAATCTACACATTAAGTCTAATATACATAATATTAAGACCTTAAAATTTTGAGGCGTAAAATGATCGACCAATCTCATAGTATTGTTTGAGCTACTGCTTATGTGGTTTGGTGGGGATCTCCTCGTTTCTCAATTGCAGAATGGCTATTTCCCAAACTATTACTTAGAAAACTTTTAGGGAAATGTTTTCCAAAATAGTCATAGGGGATATAAACAAAGTAACATAAATAAACATTTATGAACTACCTATTATTGAACATTCACAAATGTAAATAAAAGAGAGAAATTTATATTTCATTTTCAATTGAAAAATTATTTTCCTTCTGAATCTTAATATCTATTTATGTCCCCAACAAATGGATTGGAGCAATCCGCAGTGATCCACTATTTATTAAGCAGTGAATCAATTTTATGTGATTAAATGCTTTTGTTATAGCTATTTTCTGTTTGGGTATGTTTTATTTAGATGTCAAGTTTTCAAGATTTTAGATTGATTTTTAAGCATATATTTAAGTTGATTAATCATTTTTTATTAGTTAATCATTTTGTACAATTAGTTATACGAGTATCTAATTTTGGATTTTAGCTTTTCTTTATATGGAGTGGTTTATTTCCCTGCTTTTAGCCATGTTTTTAATCACTATTTACTTTTAATTTGATGTTGCCTTACAATTAATCATATGTACTCATGAGTTTTTATTTCTCTTTGCAATACTCTTTTCTTGGATTTTCGATTTTGTTTCTCTCTCATTTTTTTCTTTTTATCTGTTTTAACTTTTACAACTAGTTTTATACCATTGATTGTGTAGGTCCATTTCCATTCTATGTTGACAATTTGTTAGGCCAGAAGTCCGGATTCTATTTTTAATGCCATTTTTATATGGAAAAAAAAAAAAAAAATCTCAACACAAACACAAAAACAAAAACAAAAACAAAATTATCCAAAAAAAAAAGAAAACAGAAAACAAAATAACCAATCAGACTCCTACACATTCTCCTGTTTCTATGGCCGCCGCGATCTCTCTATCTTCCTCCGCTGCCATCCACTATCTCCACCACCAAACACCACCGTATTTCAAAACCCACATCATAAACACTAAATTCCCACCCCGTTTTAATCGCACCATCACTTGTTCATCTCAATCTTCTTCACCATCATCTCCAACTCTTCAAGAAAACCCACTTCCATCTGGGAAATTCCTTACAGACCCAGATCTCCAAAAGCTTCAATTCCTTCAAAGTTACAAGCTTTTTCACAAATTACCATCTGGGTCTATGCTTTTAATCCGTGTGATGCAAGAACAAGAAATGGATATGACAGTTGAGTTGTTGGCTGAATCTTTTGCAGAATCCATGATGTTGCCTAAAGCTTATGTAAAGCTTTTGGCTTTTTTGGTGAAACAATACTTGGTTGAAAGAAGAGCTTTGATGCCTCATGCTGTAACTTTGATTGCTTTTCATAGAACTGAGATAGATACTGATGAAGGGGGTAAAATGGAAGATATACAATTAGCAGGGACTGTTGAAGTAAGTTTTGATCAGTTTGGGTCTAATGCTTCACCTCCAACTCCCATTCCCCCTAAGAATGCACCTTATATTTGTAACATGACAGTCAAGAAGTCCCTTAGAAGGTAATTTTTCATAACTTTTTTATTTTATTTTTATACAATGCTTGTTGGTTACAATATTCTGCTCTTTTCGTTATTCGTGGGTCAGTATTACTCCATAATTCTGTATATGCACTAAGCTTAGTTTGTTAAGCATTAACCTGGGAAGGATTATATCTAAGCGTCAATTATTAGGTTTGTCGGCTTTCTTGCCTTGTTGAATATTTGATTATCGCCTTATCGGATATTAGGGAACTGTTGGTTCTGTGTTGCTGTCAAGATTATATAAATTCGTTGGATTTTAACTAATAATAGCAATTTATAAAGATGTATCTTTGGATGGAAGAATGATTTAAGTTTGGTGACTTACAGGCAGGGAATCGGTTGGCAGCTTTTGAAGGCAAGTGAGGAACTCATTTCTCAAATGAGTTCAGTCAGAGAGGTTTACTTGCACTGTAGAATGATTGATTCTGCTCCGTTCAATATGTATTCCAGAGCAGGATACTCGGTCTTCAGAACTGATAACATCTTGATCCTTCTAACTCTACAAAGACGCAAACATCTAATGTGTAAACAACTTCCTCCTGCCTCAAACATCATTACGGAGACAAATACATCGTATGCCGATGACAGTAATTTTGCACCAATGGATGTCTAGAAGTCTTCCAAGTTCTACTCTAGTATATGTGTTATTGTCGATGAAGGGATTTTTGAACTTCTGTTCATTCTGCTTTGAAGTAGTCTGCCACTGTTGACTCCTTAAAAAGTTAGTTTGGCTTACTCTTGCTGTACAAATATTCAAACAGATGCATCTCAAAGATCAAATGTATGAGTCCTTGCTATGTCGCTACAGCTATCCTGAAGACATAGCCATGAGGTATGACGTCTAAAGCTCTACGAATACTGTATCATAGTAACACATGTATTTTTTTTGTTCTTTGTATCTAGATGTATATATTTTACACATAAAAAACTAATGATATTATGCAAACTGACATACGAATGTACCTTTACTTGAAAAGGATCACATGTCATATTCTTGCATTCTTTTTTGTTTACAGTTGGTTTTCTTAAGTTCCTTAGAAAAACACCAAATCTCCAATACTATTATGCTATACATGTTTATAAGAACAAAAAATAGTTATTCTGGAAATATAAGGGAAACCAAGTCTATCAAATTCTCATAACATTCTAAATGCATGCATTGCCATGCCCAAGCCTTTGGTGTTTGTATAAATGATTATCTGGAGTTCTTTCACACATTCATCCATTGACGGCCTGTCGTTACTGTCAACACGCACACATCGTGATGCCAAGTTTGCATACATTGCTACCGACTCAATTGTGTATGAGCTTCGGCTCATTTCTGGATCTATGACCTTTCTCAACCTCTTCTTGTCATTCAATATATGCCTAACCTGAATTATTCAAAAAAATTCATGATAGTATCTTGACTAGACCATTAAAAAGGCAGCAATAATAGTATAAGCACAATACCTGCAGTACAAGATTTTGATCATAGGGTCCTTGGTTGAGGTCCACGGCTCTACGTCCAGTCATAAGCTCAAGCAAAACGACGCCGAATGCATAAACATCACTTTGTAAGGTGAGTTTTCCCGTCTGTTAGCAAAGTAAATTTTTGACTTTGATATTGGTCTTCATAATATTCGTAAAAATGTCATTATAGCTTAAGATCTTTTAAGAACATTATCTTGATTATTACAGCACAAATAGAATTGCTTCTTACCGATGTATACTCAGGGTCAAAGTAGCCAAAAGTACCTAGCACCCTCGCTGTCACTTGAGTTTCTTGACCCTCTGGCATTAACTTTGCTAGACCAAAATCTGATATCTGCGGACACCATTTTATTATTAAGTTTAGAAATCGTATATCAAAGAAAATGAAATAGTATATACCTTGGCTTCGTAGTCATCGCCCAGAAGAATATTGGTAGATTTGAAGTCTCTATGTACAACAGGAATCCCAACAGCAGAACTTGAATGTAAATAAGCAAGTCCTCTTGCTGCTCCAATGGCCACTTTAAGCCTCACAGGCCAATCCATCTTCTTTTCCCCAATTCCTGTAACCACTTTTGTCAGTAACAATATGAACGAAAGTTTCAACTCGAGTGTTTATCGGCTTATTTAAAACCTACAAGACGCTTCTTATCACCTTATTGTCTTATTAGCCTTAATTAGCTCTTTCTAAGCAGCCTTTGAAGGGGAGACTTTCTACAAGTGTTTATGAAGCTACAAGAGTTTAGCACTTGTAAACAAGCTAACACAAACTACAAATAATTTCGGTTACAGAGCTAAACATAAGAATTCATTTATAGCACACATACACAGAGTCGAAAGAACAGTTATTTTCAAAAGGTAACTTATTCGATCAAATAACTTGATAACCCAACAAATAAAACATATCAAGAAAAGATACCGTTTAAATGATCTTGTAGATTTCCTTTGTGCATGTACTCATAAACTAGAAACCTTTGCTTCCCATCTGCACAATACCCTATCAAAGAAACAAGGTTTGGATGATCCAATCTGCTCAAAATATCAACCTCAACACGAAACTCACGCTCCCCTTCTGCTGCTTTAAATGGCGGTAACTCCATTTTTTTGATCGCCACAACCTTCCAATACAAAAATTCAAGATTCTTACTTTTTACTCAAAATTCTAACTTATTCCCCTAATTTGATCCATTTCATTCTTTATCAAGTTAAGTTTTATCAAATTATTCGTTTTTGCTTTTGGAAGTTAACACAAGATAATTTCTGAAAACATACCTCACCAGACTGCAGCTTTCCTTTGTAAACTCTGCCAAATCCTCCTTTCCCCAGCAGATTTTCTTCACTGAAAGAACAAGTAGCCTCCTCCATTTCCTTCAGTGTGTAAACTGATGATCCATGACGCCTTTTTGGAGGCGGGTTTTGGCCCTTTTGATCATTTTCAAGTTTCCAATATTCCGCAGGTCTATAAAGCCCTGAAAGATCATCATTCACCGTTACAAAATTCAAGAAATCTTGGGTGAGAACTTGCAGACACTTAGAAAACTTACATGGATCAAGATGATCATCTGACTTGCTTCTTCTTCTCTTATTCCAAGCTGACACTAACCCAAATGGCATGATTATGTTAGCAACTGAAACACATCTAATATATGTTAGTTTCAAAGAAACATACAGATAAAAGTAATAACTTGGTATGTGGTAGCATAAGAAGATGAATGAGTAGAAGAAACGTATTCAGAGTACGTATAAAGCAAGAGTAGGTTAACAACAACCTTCTGTGAGATTTTTCACTTGAAGTATAAGAAATAGCAATGAACAGGAAACTATCTTTATATTTATACAATATATATTTATTAAAGAAAAGAATATATGTTCATGGAGTAATGAATTTCTTACCTATGGAAGGTTGTTTGGTTGGTTATAGTAGTCTTTGAAAATGAAAGAAGAACTGATATTTCCCTCCAACCTCAACCCTTTTAGCCACACCTATAATTGCTTCATCTACCCTGATGTACAACTTCCACTGCATAGGGTACACATCACTGTGGCATTATTGTTCAAGATATGACAGATTTAGCATGAAGAAAGTATTTTTGTAAGTTTTGAATTTGATGGTAGGAATAGAGAGTGTTGTGGTTGTGAAGTCTTTTTCATGGTTTTCTTTAATCATTTTTCTCCCTAATACTCTTGATCAACCTCTCGTTAACTTCGTTTACCAATTGATTATGTTTTTGGAATGATACCGTTATATGGTTAACTACATTTACTTCATTAACATTTTATATAAGTGTTTGATATGACATGACATTTACCTGCTCCATTAAGCGATTTGCTGGTAAAATTTCATCTTGTAACTTTATACATACTTAAAGAATAAAGTTCAG
This sequence comes from Erigeron philadelphicus, assembly GCA_024320915.1. Lineage (NCBI taxonomy): Eukaryota > Viridiplantae > Streptophyta > Magnoliopsida > Asterales > Asteraceae > Erigeron > Erigeron philadelphicus. The sequence goes on from JANDBE010000001.1 coordinate 543,138, forward strand.
GATTCTATAAAATAAATTTTGAATTATTCTGTGTAATCGAATTATGTTTAACGAACTATTTGAAGACAACAACACAGACAATTGTTTATTTTAATTATTATCATAAAATCATATAAATCTGAAATTTCAAACTAAACAGAGTAGAATTATTAGAAACAAGGATATATGCTGTATGTTTTTTTGTTTGTTAAAATGACATATCATACTTTGGTTTGTGATGTCATTAATCATGATACTTTATTAGGAGTCCCACCAAGGTGTGATTTGGATGCATTTTATAATAATACAGACTATTTAAAAAAATTAGTTTGCTAACCAAAAGTCCAAGCAAAAAAGTTTGCTGTACTCAATAAAAAGTAACAATTGGTGTCCATTCTAAAATTGGAAAGAATTACGAGTATTCCTCTTATCAAATACAGCGTAAAAGCCAACACAATTAAATTCGTTGTATTAAATTTTAGATGTAAAATGTCTAAATACAAACGCTTTCTTTCTTAGGACCAAAATGCTGATCTTGCTTCAGTTAGAAGCAAAAACTATTTTAGGATGTTTGAAATCAGTGGGTTGTCCTTGTCTTGTTTGTTTAAAGAAAAGCACAACAATCTCCTGCTAATTTAATAAGTAGCAGCTAAATGGTCAAGGGAAAGGCTTCAACTGCAAAACTTGTGCAATCATATTTGCACTATACAAGTTTTTGACAAACATTTTACATGTGAGATCACACAAATAAAGGTTGTATGAATCACAACAAACATAGTGATGCCATTTCGTACCCAATAAAATCGCTCAAAGACTCGGATAAATCAAAGACGATTAATCAAACCCAAAAGTTTTAAGAACACAAGTTATATAAGTAGAACATATCAACCAACAATCCAATAACCAAAACCCCTATATATAGATCCTAGAAGTCTAAAACCACTAAAATAGGTAATGAAATAAATGGATAAAAAGGAACCAAATAAAGTACCAATAAAATTAATAAAAAACTTGGAATATTAAATCATAGATAATGACCCCTATACTTGTTTTCCATTTGGGTCTTGTCACCGGTCGGGTCACGGGTCAAGTTACCAGGTCTGCATCACATTTTCGTGAATTCATCCTTTCAATGGTTAATACCTAGAAAACTGATTACATTGTGATCTTATTATAGATAGAAACCATGAAATTATTTTACTATTCAGGAGTGCAAAGCTAATCTTGGACTGGAAAACAAGAAAGGTTTTGGAGGAATTTCTAAGGACTTTAAACTCCCTTCTAGCATTTCCAACACCTTACTCATTGATGGTCTGCTTGAAGGATCACTTTGTATGCACCATAAGCTTACAATAATCATCTTCATTACTCGTTCTTTAACCTCATCTAGCACACCACTTAATCCAATATTTTTGTTTGAGACTAATTGTTTATATATCCAATGGGGGAAGTCGGTGTCATCATCATCATCATGAACCACAACATTCCTCCGCCCTCCAACGATTTCCAACACCATCATCCCGTAGCTGTACACATCTGACTTGTGAGATACCCCTCCAAAGTTTCTAGAAAATACTTCTGGTGCAATATAACCGGGTGTCCCCCTCATACCTGACATAGATACGACACTTCTTTTCTCAGGACATAGCTTAGCGAGCCCAAAATCAGATATCTTAGGACATAAATCTTGATCTAAGAGAATATTATGGGGTTTTATGTCAAAATGCAGAATTTGGGTGTTACAACCACGGTGCAAGTATTCTAGTCCTCTACCGATCCCAACTGCAATTTCATACAGCTTTTCCCATTCTAGTTGCCTACCTATTACCGAACTTTGATTATAAATAAATTTCTCAAGGGATCCATTAGGCATATACTCATAAATCAGAGCTCTGTGACGACCCTCAAAACAGAATCCCAATAGATTTACTATGTTAACATGAGAAGTCTTGCTAATGCTTGCGAGCTCATTAACTAAATCTTCCCCGTTACCTTTTAGTTCATTCAAAACTTTGACCGCTACACTGTTACCACTTGGTAATTCCCCTTGATACACAGAACCATAACCTCCTTCGCCTATTTTGACTTTGAAAGAGTTGGTCATCTTTTTCACACTCGAATAAGAGTACCTTTTTGGAGCAAGAGCTTCGTGATTTTTTATAACGGCTTCCAGATCGATATAACTCTCGGTGTTAGACCATGAAAAGATCTTGAATCTGAGGCCAATGACCAGTAAGATTAATATAATAGCAGTACCGATGCCAATAGTTGCTGCAGGCAATGAACAACAGATTAAAAAGCTTTATAGTTTAGTTTCCAGAAAGTTCACACAGAATTATGGAGAGATACGACTATACGAGTAATTCTCAATTATCACAGAAATAAAGATGGTTTTACCTAGTGCAGATATTATCACCGTGTTTGTTGAATTTTCTGCGAAAGAACTTGATATTAGCACTAAATTTCAATAATATACGAAAATAGGATGAAGAGATGTTGTGCATTGCATATCATATGCAATGAAATTTTGCTTAGTGATTAAAAGACCAAGAATATCAGATAACCAACCTTTCTTCTTTTTAAGGTGGTTGTGTTTGCACAAAAACTCCTGGTTCTCATTTGAGCACCGCCCTCCTCTCCTACTACATTCCTGGCAGTCATCGGATATTTGCAGTACAAGGTTAAGCTCATAGTTTAACAGTGAAAACAGATTGTTGAAGTTTATATCTTTCGGTAGAGTAGATAGAGGATTTCCTGGCAGAAGAACCACAGAGCATGGAGTTGGTATGTTGGTGTTTTCCGAAATATAGTCACTTGAATACGTGTAATAATAGTTATAATTATCACAGACAACAAAAGCATAATATTCCCCTTGTGGCCTAAAATACTGCTCTACTTGTTCAATAAGGCCCGGAGTCTTTGCACATCTTAACACGGTGAGAGTCGTGGTAGGATAGGTAGAATAGATATAATAGAGAGAAGGTGAATTGGAAGGAAATCTGTACATCAACGAGTCACAACGATTATTACGTATCTGATCTGCAAAATAGGTGTCTCGAACTTGTATAACGACACTACTGCCTTGCATTAAGACCCGGTCAAGATCATAGAATGGGTAGTTATCCTGCAATTTGATCTTTGGAACTGCACCATTGCAATTTACCTCACACAATCCGCATGCCGAATTGTTGGCAGTATAGAATGGAAAGCTCAAGGGGCCAAGGGGTGGACAGGAAAATGAACTTGGACAAATTGGTTGTGAACTGTTTCCTTCATCTTCCGAGGAAGCAGGCTGGACGAGGCCGCGTAATAGAATAAGTAAGATCACAACAACATCCGAGCTTGCCATTCGTCAGTAATATGCGTTAGCAATCGGGGCTGCCCAAGGCGTGTATAGAAAATAAAAAAATTCAGGTTGTGCAAAAAACTGAAAATATCGTTGTTTAAGTTTCAGGAATGGTGGCTGTGGTTACAATGAGGAAATATCCATATTCCATGAGAAGACCAATATGGCATTGACTTTTTTCATCATATATTGAAGCATACATTATATGTGGGTGCCATTTAATTTGTACCTTTCATTTCAAATCAATATTCAAAGATGATTTACTTTTTCAAATCTTGCCGCAACATTTGGGTTGAAAAATCCTCGTTAAGTTTTTCTTTTTCTTTTGAAACAACATTCTATCCTACTCTTATTCCTAAATTACACGTATGTCTGGAACCATGACTCTCAAAAACCCCTATTAATCCATCGTCATAAATGTGAGAAGTGAGACTTGAATCCAGGTGAATCCTACCAAGGTCTAAGAATCGTTCTCTAATTAAGGATAAGTGAGAGATGCAGTACTTTTTTAGAGCCATCCACATCTTCCACCAACTAATTTTCTCTATAAATATAATAACTGGTATGTGTTACATTCTCCACTCGATCGTTTTATGGTGTGTGCTTGTCTGAATGACTGTAATTTACCAAAAAATGAAACCCAAAATAATAATAGTAATAATTCTACTACAAAAGTAGTACTGTTGACTGTTGTGGTGAAGCATCTAGCCGGTGTTTTTAGTAATTTGATATTAGGATCAAGATAAAATATTCTAAAGAAAGCAAAGAAAAAAGTTATATGCTTGACGTTTTCAAGGGTAACCTGAACAGGAGTGTTCTCCTTATATTTGACATTTTGACTCGACTACAAGTCTACAACAACGATAATCATAAATTGTACGAGTAATATTTATTCATCACTGTTAGCAAAGTTTTAAAAGGAATTGGTATTTGGGCAAAGGAAAAAATTGGGCCAAACTAATGTTGATCCATTTGAAAATGAACTAATATGGGCAGTGGCCCAATATTAGTTGGGCAAAAACTGGTTTTCCAAAACTGGGACCGAAAAAAATAGAAACCGAACCCGGTTACCTTTGATGTTCGGCTTTAAAACTTTTTCGCTGAAATCCAAACTAGGGAGGGTTTGACCAAATGGTTCGGTTTTGGAAAAACCAACGGTTTGAAATTAGTTTTGGTTTTCAGGTTGAGACCAGTTTAATTTTAAACAAATAAAGAAAAGAAAAAATCGGTCAACCTTTGACCTAAACCATTTTTTAATCCCGTTCAGATGGATCGGGGCATGACTATATACCATTAGTAAATAAGTTTTCACTAATAATATAGTAAACTAATAATTTGTTTAAAATCTAATAAAATAAAGGTAGAAAACGTATTTCTCTATAAAGAAAAAGTATAGTAATAGTAATGTACATATATACAGTAGAATAAATTTTACTAATTCACACTTTGCTCATCACACGGCTTCTAATACACAGCCTCGCGCTACTTATAATAATATACAAATGTATATGATCTGATGATGAAGTTTCCTGTTATACTTGTTCGTCTTGCAGAAGAGGGGTGGTTCTCTCATCCGATATATCCATTTTACCCCTCCTATATTCATCCTCTCTAATTTGACCCCACATCATTGTGTAGTATCCGATCGCGGTCACTGCTGCCGCCATCAAGCTGGACACATTCACATTTCAAAGATCATCGCTAATTAGGTAATACATACATGTAAGAAATAAGATCGATGTAACAGTTACTTACCTTCCGTAATGAAAAGTTTCAGCAAAGAAGATGCTACCGAATATCCCAGCAATAGGAACCCCGAGAGGCTTGAACATTGTCACGTAAAATTGACTTTTTCTCCGTATGCACCACATATGTACATGGCTTTTAATTAAACTTCCGAATATCGCCTACATATTTTTTAATAAAATTTCCATTAGTACTATCCTTAATATATTGTAACCATCGTACATTACGGTCGTTTTATAGTCCGACCTATCATTATAATTATATAATTTGTTGAAAGTAAATACGTTGTACTAATTAATTTTGTGATTGATCTTGTACTAATTAGAGTAATAGTATATTGTAGTAACTTGTATATTAAAAAATAAAAATGTTATGGCTGGCTCACAGTTAAGACAATGACAAGGAGTCCCATGTCAAATTGCAACCTCCAAGCAATCGGGTCTCTTTCAATGATTATTGCAACCAAAGCAGATTGACATGTCCCAAATAAGCTATAACTAGATGCCACTGTCATCACTTCTGGACATTTTTCAACAGTTCCCACCTACACGCCCGAAAATATATATTAATATATACAAGTGTGCTTTAAATTAGTTAAAGACGACACGTCGCTAATTAATGACTCTCACGGATTTAATTAATTAAGTGTTAAAAACCTGAATGATGTTCCATATGGAGTAAGCCAGGGAGGCTGCTGCAAAAAGAGCACAACCAAGTACCCAATGTTCGTTTGTAGACAAGAACACAAAAAGTCTAGGAGGAGCCGCAGATAAAAGATGGCTCGAAGGGTCCTTAACCACCGGACCCCTATAGAAAACCAGCAACATAGCTCCTGCGATCGATATCAATGTTCCCACCAATTTTGTTCGACTAGGAGCTTCCCAAATCAATGTTTGTCCTTCTATAAATTAGTTAATCGCAGACAGATTAAGAGATCAGTATAAGTAAACAATAAATAGATCTAGAAACCAAAAATAATACTCTATGTAAGTAATAAAGTATTGTAGTAAAGACTAAATTGTGTACTTCATCGACTAATTATATATGGTGAAGATTAACCTAAAAATCCTCTTAAAATTACCAAAAAATGACATATATTATTTATTAATTCTGTTTTTTTATCTTGTTTCCTAATTATATATATATATACATATATCCTCATTTATTAAGAAGAATATTTTTGGACTATTAATTTAAAAAAATTAATCATTTTTCATTAGATATTGTTTAGATATTTTTAATGGTATTATGATGACCCAAATTATTTAGTTCAGCCTACCCAAAAGGGTTGTTTAATTTTTACTTTTCAAATTTGTCCTTTTGTGATACTTTGATCCATGACCATATGATGGACCAGACAAAATTGACGTCAATTTTTGGTATCCAGGATGCGTTAGGAACCACGAGTTCTGAATCTAGGTTCCTGGTATTCTGTTTTCATCCAATCATTTTTATATCTAAATTAACAAATACCATGAGTATAATTTGACTTATTAGCTATCATCATCTTATGTGTATACTATATAGTAATCTTTATATATTTCAGGAGTATACTACAGTATCTTTACATATTTTATCATATATAGAAGAATCTTCATTTCAGTATTTATGGAAATCAAATGCACGCATACTCACATCATTTAATATTCCATACGAATAATTGATATATTTTTATACAAATAAAATGTAAAAAAAAAAAACTAAAACTTTTTTACACTTAAAAGTAGATAATATATTATAAAATTTTGATAGATTATCACACCGGATAATTTTTATAATAGATTGTATAACTAAGTGATGTTTGTATAGATTTATCGAGTTGTGAGGTAGGTACTGAAATCATATAGGTTAAGGTTCATATGAAAACTAATCACAAATAAAAATGAATAATAATAAGTATAACTTGATCTGTTCGTATGTAAGTGAACGAATTTATTTACATATATCATCACATATGAACACCAGATTACAATTTTGAGGTTCTCATGTTTTTCAACTCAAATTGTCCTCACATGAACCTACTCCCTTATATATATATATATAATGATAAAGATTGAGAAGATGATTGGAATGAAGTGTACCTGCAAAGAACCGCAAGAATGAATGAGATAGAAGGGATCAAGCAACCCATTCCAATAGCAACAATCGGGGAACTATAACTTAATCCAACAAATGCAAGATTTTGCGCCATTGTCACCCTACAACAAATTAATTATATCATTATGTAAAAGCTAGCTTGAATCATATATTTTTATGGGAAATGATTAATGGCCTAATATATTAGCCTAAATATCCTCCTAACTTTTAAATGAGGACATGTGAAAAAAAGAGGATGAGATTAGAAAAGAGAATTAATAATATCCACATGTCACTATCTAAAGCAATTAGGAGGATTTTTAGGCTAAATTGTTAAAATGATAAATCATTTTCCTCATCGTGAGACAATACAAAGTAATCGTATTTATTGTGCTCACATTCTTGTTCATTTAAGTTTAACTTTTAACCTTCCATGTGAACGAATAGATGAAGATGTTGCCAAA
>JANDBE010000001.1:675199-694069 GCA_024320915.1 Erigeron philadelphicus
TATCATTATAAAAAAATTGTTCAAAACATGATATTAATGATTATCATTATGTACTTCTATTAGTATCCAAAAATATTTGTTGAACCATGTGCCAAACCATAAATTGAATTTAGTAAAAGAAGTGTAAATTATTTTGTGCAAGTGAGTTAATTATTAAATCTCTATCATGGGTGTCATGATCATGTTCTTGTTGACCAATGATGTCAACTTGGAATCAAGGTTTTATAAATTTGTCATCTAAAACATAGCTTTCATATTCATCACTACTTTGATTATTCTTGACCTACATCATTGTGATTTAATCTTATTTTGTCCTAGGAATCAATTCTTAAAAAAACATCATTAATGACCATTAGAGAGTTTTTGCATTGTAAGGTTATACTTCATGCAGGCATATTGGTACAATGTATTAGGATGATAATATTTTCTTTGTGAATTTCAACTTTAGTTTATTTATAGAATCAAGTTCTATAAATCACCACTAATGAACGTTGAAAATATATTGCATTTTATGTACTTATATCTTTAAACTACACAGATATTTGAATTTTTAAAACCCCCAATAATCCACTTTTACAAACATATGAAAGATTTTACTAACGAGCCACCAACTACATTGAATTGAATGATATATCGTATTTGTATGTTGTTTTTTATGCATAAATAGCATAGTTATCGAATATTACATGGTAATTTCGCTTGACCTAAATGAAATTGTTCATGACCCAACATAATCATGCTATAATGCCTTATCGTTTATGTATCAAATGATAGAACATACAAGTTTAAAGTTTTATCGATCTTGACTGTTTTAACATTGACAACGATGGTGTTTCATTTTTTATATTATATTTGAGTTCATATCTTGCTCATCACAATAGCTCTATATTATCTTTTTTTCTTCATAAAAAATAACCGGTTGTACGCATCCAATTAGATATATACGTGAATGAAGTACAAGTTCTTATAGGCAAAAAAAATATTACTCAATGTTTGTTCATTCCACTATCAAAAGTGACATACCAAATTAATGTTCATAAATAATTAAACAAGATGGCTTGTAGCAAAACAACTTTGGGTCCATAAAATTTGTCTTTAAGATTGCATGTGATCAAAGCCATTTGATGGTTACCAAACATTTGGTTGGCCATAATGAACCACAAAGCACCCATATGGTGGATGGACTTGCAGAAAGTGGTCCAAAAGACTCACAAAACTTCTATGAAATATGAATCCAAACATGTTGCCAATGCCATAACAAACAAAAGGGTTAACATCAATTGTGAGAATCATCTATGTAACAAGACAATTATGAAATACGAATCAAGCGACATGTGACGCTAGGTTTTGGAAGGTATAACATTACTGTAGGAGATACTAACACGAAACCAAACAAATTGTAATAACTGAATTGGACAATGTTTGAAATTGCGGAAGTAAAAGGCACAAGAAGATACACGCGGAAGGCTAAAGAGCACATGAAAGCAACTATCCCATGCGACAACTCGTATGGTTATTAACAAGGTTTTTAGTTCGTTGAATACAACACGAACCAGTCGGTATTATAACCGGTATATCACCTGCATTATCAGCCAACAAGTAGTCTTTGGTCTAATGATATCAAAGAGTTAACAAAGGCAATGTGAGTAAGTTAGGGCAAAAAGTGAGCATCAATTACCTTTGAACAAACTGTACACCATCACAAAGAACTAAGAAAGCACAAAACCACCTTTCAAAATAAAAAAATAAAATAAAATAAATCTAAGAAGAACCACAATGCAAATAACCAAACTTCTTTTGAAAGTTATCAATGATTCACAATTGTTCAAGATCCTTTAAAAGTCCAACTACTTGTTGCATACTAGGACGCTTTCCCGGAAGATCTGCTGTACATAAGTAACCTATTTTCAAAGCCTCGACCATCTGAGCCTCGGTTCCAGTCCCATGGATTTTTGGGTCTATAGCCTCTGACCCACTATTCTTTCTCACTAAACCTCTCACCCAACTGACCAAGTTTTTATCTTTTGAATGATTATCATCTGAATACTCGTCTTCAATTGGATTTTTACCTGTTATAAGCTCAAGAAGAACCACTCCAAATCCATAAACATCAGACTTTGGAGTGATCACATATGGGGAAGAGCTACCATCTTGATTTAGAAACTCAGGAGGAACATATCCTGGCGACCCACGAGTGATTTCATCTTCAAGATCATTACCAAAAATCTTTGAAAGTCCAAAATCTGACAATCTTGGCTCAAGATTGTAATCAAGATAAACACTACTCGCCTTCACATCTCTATGGATGATAGGAGGTGAACACCCATGGTGTAGAAACGCCAAAGCACGAGCTGTGCCTAATGCGATTTTAAGCCTAAAATGCCAAGTGGTCAACAAACCTTCAGATCCCACATTGCGAATTCCGTCTTCATCTGCTTCCCATGTATCAGAAGTCCAATCTTCAGTGGTTTGAACTCCAAGAGGAAGATCGTGAAGCAAATTGTGCAAGTTTCCGTTCTCCATGTAGTCATAAATTGCAATACGCTGTTCACCTGCCAAACAGTAACCTGTTAATGGAACAAGATTCGGGTGCTTTATTCTTCCAAGATACTCCAGCTCTCGTGCTGCCTCTTGATCAGTCATAGTAGAACCATGGACCAAAACCTTAACCGCCACGTGGATCCCGCCTGGCAAGAATCCTCTATAAACTGGCCCGAATCTCCCTTCAGCTAAAAGGGTACCTCTATCAAAATTAGAAGTAGCCGCAAGAAGATCAGAAAACGTGAAGTTTAGCAGCGGCTTCTCAAAGATCACTACAGGAACTAAAGTTGCAACTTTTACATCTGCTACCCAAGTGGTTGAGTCTGTTTGGAACGAAAACGGGCCTGAAATGACTTGCTCTTCTTTGCAAGAATCTTGCTTTACAGTCCACATTTGTGTTTTTCTCCGACATCCAAATGCAAAAAACAGCAACACCGCGAGTATAAAGATGATTGAAACTGTTAAAACTAAAGCAAGCTCAAGTCCCCTATGGCTATGAGTTCTTGTTTTCAAACGGGTCGGGTCTGCAGCTATTGGGCAGTTATTAGAGGAACCAATAAATGCTGATTGGAGAGTTTCGGGTGAAAACTCAGAATTACAAAGGGTTAAATTATTGTACGAAAAATTGAATCTTTCCATCCATGGAAGCTTTTTTAAGAGAGACATAGGTATTTCTCCAGTCAAATTGTTGAACGAAAGATCAAGACTTTGGAGGGTTTTCAAGTTCAAAAGAGGGACTTTACCAGTGAGATGATTATTCGAGAGATCGAGTGTCTTCAAATGATTTAACTCGGAGATTGCTTCACTGATTCGGCCAACTAAATTGGTATTAGACAAGTTTAGGTACTCTAAACTACGAAGCGTATCGATCTTGATCAAACTTTGCTCCAAAAATCTATTATTGGCTAGATTAAGGTGTTTAAGTTTATGGGGCTGGCTTAAATTAGTGAAAAATTCTCCACTAATTTCATTATCAGAAATATCGAGATAAACTAAATGAGCACTAAAATTTACCTGAGAAACATGACCTCCAAACTGATTACTGCCCAAATCAACAAATTCTAATGAATTCTGAAAGATTTCTACAACTGAACCTTGGAAAAGATTCTTGGAAATATTGAGGTAAGTCAAAGATTCCAACTTCGAAAAATCCGAACCTTTTCCTTTTATTTCATTTCCAGCAAGATTCAAGCTTTTAAGTTTAGGAAATGATGAACTAAAACCATCAGGAAGAACCCCACTAAAACTATTCCAAGAAAAGTCAATAGAAGTCAATGAATGACAACTTATGATTCCCAATGGAATAGTGGAATCAAACCGGTTTCGACTAAGATTAACAACTTGCAAACTGTTTAACGAACTAACCGAATCAGGGAGACTACCAAACAAGTCATTGAAAGAAAGGTCTAATCTTTCAAGTGCACCAAAGTTACCAATGTTACTAGGAACATTCATGGATATTACATTATTTGAAAGATTGAGACTTTTGAGTGAGCTCAAACTCCAAAAATCAGCAGGCAAATTAGTAATTTGATTATTACTTAGATCTAAAGATTGAAGCTTTGTAAGTTTCCCAATTGTGTTATCAGGAATATAACCAAATAGGCCTAAATTTGATGCTATTAAACCAATCACATTTTCTTGATTTGCATCACAAAACACAATTTGCCATGAACAAACATGTGATGAAAGATTATAAACATGAGATAAAGATGATGAATTTGAGCTCATTTTCTGTAAGAAATTATATATATAGTACTCATCTGTATTGGGTTTGGGCTGTTCTTGAAGTTGACCAAAGTTTGACCTGAATAACAGTGTTAGAACAACAATTGATCCAAATAAAGCAAACCCCATATCCAAACTTTGCTCAGAAAGTAGACAAAAAGTTCACAACTTTAAGATACCCTTTTGGTTAAATATCAGTTTAAGCCAAGAACCACCACCACCCACCACCGGCGCCGCCGCCACCACCACCTCCAGCCACTTGAATGAGTTGGGTGTTATCAATAAAATGGAGAGATATTTATTGCCATTTATATATAGTTAATTTTTAGCAGAAATGGGCTTTATTATGAGCTTTATTTGGGGTTAAAGAGAATAAGGGGTGGGAGTGTATCATGCAACAGAGAAAAACAAACCAATTAAATGAAATTTTTGTCTTTGTGGTGAAAGGCAAATAAAGGGTATCAGAAAAAAATAAATATTAAAAGAAGTTTGATTTGTATACATTTTCACACATACTCCACCGAAAACATCCTTAATTCTTCAATCCAAAATTGTCACGTTAACATTATCTTTGTTAAGCTACTTCTTTTTATTTTTCTTAATTTTTTTCTAACTTTTCTTTCTAATAACAAGTTAGGCCGTTTATTTATTTTCTTGGGTCGTTAATGCCCGAATGTATAAATAATGTTTGTATGTATTAAGGAAAAAATAGATAATTAATGATTTTTTTTATTAAGTCAAAAAACCATAAAATTTAACTTTTTAATTATTAAGTCTATTAAGTATATAAAAAAGAAAAGAATCTTAGTCGTTAAATAATTTAAAAATTTACAGTAAGACCTAAATTAAGTATTGATTGTTTACTCAAAATAAAACTATGACTGTATCTTTTATCATTGAAATGGAATTGTGTATTTCTATATGTTTTCTTTAATGGGGAAAAGAACAAGGATAAAATGATATCGACAGTGAAGAAGAGGTGGGTTCATAAATGGTTATGATGGGAGGAAAAAAAGGGAGTTGTGGGTAAAATGTGGATTGGGTGGGTGAAATCATAAGAACAAAGGCTTTAATGGAATTCAATGATGGTTCATGTGAGGTACTAATGTAATATGCATCATATATTTTTTTTCTTTTTCACCAATAACTTGGATAAAACATTTAACTTGCAAAAAATGTTTTACATGATTATATTTGGAAGTGATTATGAACTTTAATTCAACTTTTTGAAAAGCCACGAGAAAAGTGACCTATTATATGGAAAGGATTGTCCCAAATCTTTTCTAATTTTACTATTTAATTTGTTAATAATAAATAATATTGTGACGTAAGGAGAAAAAAAGATGGATAATTGATCCTGTTAATTTTAAAATATACCCAAAAACAACTATTCTAACTATCGTTGATTCTCAAAGAATACCGATAATCAGACACACACATGTGATAGGGAGAAAATTAGATTTCATATATCATCAAATAACTGATTTATAACAATACTTACATCTTATTATATATTCACATCAGTATTAATACCAACCTTTCCCTTTCCTAATTATTTAATAACCTCAAAATTATTTATGAAAAAAACTCATCAAATTCTTTAAAAGACCTTCATCATTTTTTCTCGTTTGAAAAGAACTCGAACTCGAATTTTACCTCTGAACTAATCACCTCGGTCGAAGTGGGCATTGCCTTGTTGTCTATTTGCAGGCGAAATTAGCAGACCGCTAGATCCTCTTGGAATATTAGAAACTTTATTTTCCAAACCATCTGTGAGTTTCATATTTGACTTAATAAGCTTCTCATATATACGTGGAATGTGGATGGTGGTTCCACAGTAAATAATGAGCTCCATATTTTTCTTCATATTTAATTCTTTAATTTGAGATTTAAAAAAAAAACAAATTATTCAAATCAACACCATAAATGGGCAATTTAACATTGACTTCCAAAAAGGGACGATCTTTACTCAAACATTTTTCCCCAACAAAGTCGAGCAAATCGCAGCCAGAAATGATGTTTAATCCGCCAAAAGACGCAACAAATAGATTTGAATCGTTAGTGCGGATTCCATTTGCATCAACGGTTTTAACCACACTCGCACCAGAAGCCATCGCATCACCATTCAAAAACAACAGAATTGGATCATTAACGCCACCAATCCCGGTCTTTTCACCCACCACGAAATCATTCAAACTCACCATATTTATAATTTTCACAAACACAAACATAATTCCAAAGTTGATAAACTGCAACAACTTAAGAAATTCATCTCTCCTTGTACAAAACTTCAATAGAAAATCCTAATTTTTAGATTCTTAATCGATGAGTCTTGGATAACATATCAAAAAATCAGCAAGATCCAACGGTGAACGAATCTGTACCGCCTCTTTTCCCGCAACTGTGCAAGGCTGTACGAAAATTAACAGATTCTTGGGTATTTTTCGAGTTGGCATCTGATCTTTTTCATTGATCTTCTCGTCATATGAACAATCATTAGACCCAAAACAATGATACCAATATTCATTTTCATATTCATCAAACACTGGTGGATAATCATAGATTACACCATCACTAAAAAACATTTTGAACAGGAATTTAAGTTTTGATACCAACTAATGTAAGGAGAAAAAGGATAAATAATCAATTATGTTGATTCTATAAATACCCAGAAACAACTCTTCTAATAATCGTTTATTCAAAAGAATACCGATAATTAGGCAATTTCACACACACTTGTGTATAGGGATGAAAGAAAATAACTATTCATATCATCAAAAAACTGATTTCTAAGATAACTTAAATCCAATAGATAAGATTTATGATAAGAAATTTATGAAGTTAATTAAATACTTAAGAAACTAAAAAGTTTAATTATAAAGAAAAGAAATTCTAGATGATTCCTTAATAATCTAGATGTTTCCTCATCAGGATCTAAAGCAGCGATGCGAGCATACTAAGTGAGCCACATTACGTCTCATCATCCACGACCCCGACCCCGGACGCGTCGGGTCCATTTGGGGTGTAACCCCTTATTAGGAATTATTATTCCTCAAACAATCTTCCTTATAAACACACTTAATGTTTATACTTAGTATGAAACAAACCCACGTTAGTTAATCACATTTTCAATTTCATTTTAACAAATCTATTCACTTTGTATATTTTATGTTAGATTATTACAACTTATGAAATAATAATTTTAACATAAAATTCCAACAGAAATAAACCGTATTTATTCATGTGTAGGTATCCTTTACAAATAATTTCGTAGTGTTAAGATATGAATTTATGCGTTGAGCCCGCGACCAAAAAATCATTGGTGTCTAGAATGAAGTAATCTACTTAATAATGAGAGTAGCTCGCTTGCTTATGTAGACCGACATGAGGCGTTTTAAGCCTCATGTCATCCCTTTGTCGCCGTGAACACAACCTCTAGGGCTTATTGGTGACCCAGTAGTGGCTTGAGGGTAAGACAAGTAAAGCAAAAGCTTAAGGCCCTTAAGTTTGAAAGGCCTCAAATTTATATGTTTACATACATGTATTTTTTTCTGATCCAATTAAAAAATGATTACAAAATTTTATAGGATATATACCGATATTATCAATTATCCTACATTGATAATTAAGCTAAAAAAGTTGTTTGGATCACTTAAGTTATTGTTCGATTCAAGTCATTGAGTGATACGATGACTAATTGATTAATAAGTCAATTTGATGATTTGACATATAAGATATATGAACATGATTAAGTATAGGTAAAGAGTTTAAACTTGTGGAGGAAAGGCCTGAATTTTAAAGTTTGTTTTAGGCCTTCTAGCGGTTTGAGCCGCCTCTGCTGGTGACCTTGATCCTTACATATTGATTAAGCGTTCAATTTTGATCGTCCCCCTCCACACACCTCTTTCTTACACACGTATTCATTCATCAAGGTTGTAACATGACGCTAGTCCTCCCATCATGTTGGCCGTTGGGTAGACTCACTCTAGAATCCGTCGTTTATGACCACCACGACACCACCGCTAAGGCTGTTATGGTTTTGTTTAAGCGTTCAATTTTTGTTGTCCACCTTCGAGGCTCATTCTAGTTTTTTTGAAAGATTTTTTTCGTTCTGAACAGAGTAAAATATATTGTGAAATTCCTCCTCTTTTGAGTATTCTCATTCCTGTAGTTGTTAATGTTATCTTTTCGATGCATATACATAATACATGTCTCTTTGGTGTGAAATTAGCTAAATGCAAAAGTAGATTATAAAAATCTTGCTCATTTGCATATTTATTATTAAAGAAATATAATTGATACTATAGAATAGTGAAAAAATCATTTGCAAACTTTATTTTTTGTGAAAACTAGAAAACTAGCTAAAACACATTGTGATCAAAATTTAACACAATGTGTTTTTAATTACTTTTGGAAAACACATTGTGTTAACTTTGTATTTCAGTGTGTTTGAACAATTTTCTGATTTTCACACGTTATTAAAAATACACTGTGATTTAAATCTAACACAATGTGTTTTTAGATTACACGATAAAAACACATTGTGTTTTTAGAAAACACAATTAAAACACATTGTGTTATATTCAAAACACAATGTGTTTGGACAGTTTTCTAGTTTTCACAAAAAATAAAGTTTGCAAATGAATATTTCCCCTATAGAATATTAACAAAAATAAATACTTTTCTCCATTAAAGTTTATAAAATACGCATCATGAATCCTCTATGTGTAAAAGATGGATATAACCAATTTGTTGCAGCTAATAACTTTGTCAATAATTCCATAGTAATAATTCACAACAAGTGAATAGACCAAACTGAGTAAGATACCTGGATCTGAAGGTAGATTTCATGAACTTGATATTAAAAACAACTTTTTAAAACATTATGATAATAAAATAAAAAGTACTAGTATTATATTCCAGTCAGTCGGTATTCGACATCATGAGACAATTTATCGTATAATGGTGAAGCGTTACATGTACTCTAGACTACAAGATGTAGACCATAAGACGTTACAAGTGATTCAAAAAAAAAACCCTCAAAACATATCACTCTAAATAGTCGAACTCATGACCTAAACTAAAATTAAGGATGACATTAACCAATTGATCTAGTTTTCATCATGGATACAAGTACTATTAAATGACAAGTATTTCACAAATAATAATAATAGCATTAAAATGAATTAAAAACAAAAAAACAAATTTACCACAATATAAATTCTTAACACCAACTACACTGTCATCCACTGTCCATGGCCCCTCCCTTTTGTCATCTCTTGTCTTTTCCTCCTATCTATCCATCCTCTTAAATATAATATATAAATTCATAATAATCTTTATTTCTTTTCTCCAAAAACCCCACACTCCTTTTTATAAAAATTAAAAAACCCATAAAAAAAAAAAGCAAACCTTTTTCCCACTCTTTAAACAAACCCCATTTCCATCCCAGATTCTTTCCCTTTATTTTTATTAGGGTTTCAATTCTTTTTTGCAAATGCTGTAATGCACACTCACTGAAAACACACTTCAAAAAAATAAAAAATGGCTAATAATAAACTTGTGCTGGTTTTTACATTTGCTACTATTTTTTTGCTTAATGCTTCAGCTGCTGCTCCACAACCTACTTCACCTGCTAGTGAGTCTACTACTGTTACTGTACTACATTTCATTTTTTATTTATTTTTTTGTTATTATTATAGGATCTGTAAGTATTGTTATCTATACTTACACTTTTTTTGTTATTTTTTTGCAGGGATTGTAAATGGGTTATTCTCAAATGTAGCTTCATCTTTAATGAAATGGGCTTGGTCACTCAAACCCACTACCAAAACATGTAATGGATCTTTGTTTTTTCTTGTTTTTTTTTTTTTTTTCGTTATTTACATTTAATTTTAGTATTTTGCTAACCACACAGTAAAATGTTGTATATTACTGTTGGTAATTATTTTTAGTTACCAAATATCCTTGATATATCTATAAGTATATATGGTAATTGACTATTTGTATAAATGGGTGTATTGAATGTTGGTTGTTAGAGGTAATGGTGGTATTGAAAATGTGTTTGGTTGTATATTTATAGCAATAAGTGGAAGGCCAATGATGAAATTTGAGAGCGGATATAACGTTGAGACGGTTTTTGATGGGAGTAAGCTTGGGATAGAGCCACATGCTCTCGAGGTTTTGCCGAATGGAGAGCTTCTTGTTCTTGATTCTTCTAATAGCAATCTTTACAAGATCTCTTCAACTTTGTCTCTTTGTAAGTTATACTTTATTATTCCTCATTTTCTTAGAATTGATTTCGCCGGTTTTTGATGAAAATGCAATTTCTTCAACCCTGGGTTTTTATGAGCTTAAAGATATTTTTATGATAATGAGATAATGTGGACAATTTTCAGATAGTAGGCCGAAATTAGTTGCTGGATCGGCCGATGGGTATTCAGGACATGTAGATGGGAGACTTAGAGAAGCTAAGATGAACCATCCAAAAGGCCTGACAGTTGACGACAAAGGAAACATATACATTGCTGATACTGCCAATATGGCAATTAGGAAGATAAGTGATACAGGTAATATGGTCTTTTCAGAGCTCTACGGGTCTTAATTTGATAGATTGTGTTTGCAGTTTTGTATAACATTGCTATTGTTCTTAGCATATGTTAGTAGTTGTTCTGTTGTCTTGCATATGATTGGTTGTTTTTTTCTGCACCCATTTGAATGCAAATTAACGGCCAATATTGATTACAAAGCATGTGTTTGTTTGATCTATTGGGTGACTGTGTTTCTTAAAATGAATCGAAAGAATCTAGATGTTGAAATGAAAACTAAAATGAATTATTATAACCACATTTGGTATAGGTGTGACGACAATTGCGGGAGGCAGCAAAGTGGGCCGTGGAGGGGGACATGTAGATGGACCAAGCGAAGATGCTAAATTTTCTGATGACTTTGATGTGGTCTACATTGGAAGTAGTTGTTCTCTTCTTGTTATAGACAGGGGAAACCAAGCCATTCGTGAGATCCAACTCCCTTTTGATGATTGTGCTTATCAGTATGGAAGCGGCTTCCCTCTTGGTAAGCTAACCTATTTGATTCTCATAGCTGTCTCACTGTGAAATCTATGAACATGAAACACTCTGCAATAATAGCAAACTTTTAACCAAGGTCGTCAACACATCAATTTATTTGTGGCATGATAATGGCCCTGAAGTTTTCTTGGAAAATAAAATTTTGAAATTTTGTTATGACATCCCATAAAGAATAGTTTTATAGTTTTCATGGAAGATGTAAGCTGATGATTAATCATTTTGAAACTTGTTGCAGGAATTGCAGTTCTGGTTGCTGCAGGTTTCTTTGGTTACATGCTTGCTTTGCTTCAACGTAGATTTGTTAGCGTTATTTCCAATCAAATGGTAAGTCTTCTGCTCTCCACTTTTCTAAATAAGCATATCATTTTGATCAATGTAGCATATCCGAATGACAAATTTGTTTTGTATCTCCATTTGTTTGAGACCAACATTGTTTCTTATAACATTACTGAGATAAATTCTGGTATAGCTAGTAAAATTCTTTCAAAACTAAGAGCGGAAATTCATTTTAGTCCTTAATTTGATCTCACTTTGACTTTTGTGGTCAAGCACTACTTCAAAGGATATATGGTCAAAATTTTATTAGTTTTTCACTGATTTAAGATCTTTTATATGTTGGATCATTGTACTTGTTATGTAGCATAAAATTCAAAGCGATTGCTCTCGCAAGTTCCAATCATTCATGTCGAGTTTGAAGTCAAAAGTTTTGCTGTTTGACATCTTAAGTCAATTTATCCCTCTTTGAAATAGAGCATCATATCTGACATTCTTACCTGTCTAATGGTAAAAAAGGATGAACCTCAAACAACAATGAAATCAAGCATTGCTCCGATGCCACCCTACCAGAAGTCAAGTGTAAGGCCGCCACTGATTCCGTCAGAAGACGACCCGGAAAAGCTAGAAGAAGGTTTCTTTGGATCTCTTGGGAAGCTCATAGCCAATGCAACATCATCATTTTCAGAAATCCTGGGCGGCATCTTCCCGGGGTTGAAAAAGAAACAATTAAGCTATCACTTCCAAAATCAACCACCATTTCGCCAAGACCACAAGTATGGGTCAAATGCCTGGCCCATCCAAGATAGCTATGTGATCCCAGACGGAGACGAGCCACCCCCTTCCATTGAGACCCGAACCCCGACCCCCAAAAAGACGTATCCATTTATGACCAACGATGCTGAAAAAATGCAACAGTTTCGTCAAAGCCGCCATCTTTACAGCGGGTGGGAGCGTGACTATCAGCAACAACAGCCACAGCAGCATCAACAACAACAACAGCCACAGCAGCAGCAGCAGCAGCAGCAGAAGCATCAGCAACATCATAACAGGTATCATTCCTCTATTCCAGAAACCTACTTTGAACAAAGCACCGAAAGAACCACTGAGATAGTGTTTGGAGCTGTTCAAGAACAAGCTGAAACAATGGTCATTAAGCCATTAGACCATGGGAATGTGGTTTATGATCATCGCGGTAGGATTCGTTCTCGTTCTCGTAGTTTTGCTCGTGGTGATTGATGGACTATGTTATAATCAAATGTGGTTATTGGAAATTATTTCATTGTGATAGCTAATTTTGCAATGTGTAAGAGTATAGTAGTAGGATTTTATAGAACATATATTATCATATATGATGCAGCATTGGGGAAGAAAATATATGTAAGAACCTGCCATTTGTATGAAAAGTGAATATGAAATTCCTGAAGAACAATATGTTTCTTCATGATTAGTTTTTTTTAAAAAAAATCATCCCAGTTGCAACTAATTTTTTTCCTGTCAAGTTTTTGCACCAGATCCATTCAACAAAAAAACAAACAAGATGAAGTTACAACTCACTTGTTTTTGTGTTAGATTAGTTTAGAAAACGATAAACCGGACACCTTGTGATCGTTTTTCGCAACTTGATTTGGTCATCTCCAAGATATTACTTAATTTCTAACCAATAATATAACAAAGGATTTGTGTAATACTTGTTGCTATTGCCTAATTATAGTATAGTCACAGATCACATCTAGTGGGCCTAACCAATAATATAACAGGATTGTAATTTTACTAGCTTTGGTTTATACAAAAAGAAGGTAGGTGACTTGTTTAAATGCTAATAAAAATATGACATGTGCATGTGGGATCAAGAATGTCTTGAGATCTTTGTATCATTGTTACCAACTTGTTAATTAACTACTATTTCTTTCAAGATCCAAAACAATATCATATTTGGAAGACAATTGTACCATCTAATTACCTATTAATTTGTTTCATAAATAAAATCATATTCAATATCAGATTGTCGGAACTTACATACTTGAGTTTTAGACATAATTATAAAGGTCGAAAAGAATTTAAACAAGTTTTGTACTCATTGGTACATCTTAAGCTTACAATGTACATTTCATGATGACTATCAACCATATAGTGATAGATAAATGGAAAAGATATTTTTTTTTCGGCTTATTGTACGATCATGGTTTATACTTGTGCCCTTGTTTTTGCCATCTCAATATGTTTTACCTAAAGAAGTTCGAACCCATGACTTAAGTGTTAGGTTAGAGATTACAATAGATGCTTCGTGTTTAACTGATTCAGCCTATTAATACTGTTAGATTAAAATATATAGGAGAGATTAGAATAAGACAAGTTTGAAAGAGGAAGGGGGTCACGTGGTTGATGAGAAACAAGAAACAAATGAGCATGATGGGCACATGATCCACCAACGGCAACCTCCAAATGCTTTTGCAAATCTTGTGCATGCCACTTATTTTCTTTTTGGCTGTTTTCACCTTATTATATTCTTCAACTTCTATTGTATTGATTTTTACCTTACAAAAACTAACATGTTAGTTATACAATACAATACCAAGCTATTCCAAGAAAATGCAAATGAGGGTTGTCATGTTCATGTATCAACATGTGGGTATGGGTTATTACGGGTTACCAGAACACGGCGCGTTTCATATATACTTGGTTTCTTCTGTCAATTATCAAGTGTTTAGTTTGTTAATTTTTATAAGAGTAAAGGTATCGATTACAATAAGATAACTAGGTGTAACAAACTAATAAACGCTGCAGAGACATGATTCAGGTCAATAAAAAAAACGTGCTTTGGTTCGTATAGTGATTAGTGATACTAATCAAGATTATAGACACTGTAAGTTGGCAAAGTTATTCAAGTGTTAGGATATCCTGCTTGAACATTTTGGTCGAATGGTATGCCTAAAATTAATTGCAGCTCATGTTTCTATATTCACTTGTAAGCTTCTTGATGGAAGACAAGAAGTTTTTATGCACTTGTCACTTAGTCTTTAAATCAATATGTCTTTCCATTTCAACATCCTTTAATCTAACATTATAGACGAAAAAGAACAGATTGATGATGCTCATGGGCAGAGATCTTAACCATATTACCTAATAATATATGGTGCAACTGGCTCTTTGTGCTTTAGGTAGCATATGTTTTGCAGAAGTAGCTAGATATCTTGCACCGTAAGTTGAAGTCGTACTGATGCAATTACTTGATCCAAATGTTGCAAAAAAGCTAAGTAGTGAACATTTCTTTCACGTTTCAGTACACAGTATTACTACTAATTTCTGAAGTTTATAAATTGCACAACCAGTAATATCTTCTGCGAGGATTACAAAGAAAGTTCCCCAACTAAAATAACAAAGTTCCAAGCTTTCTCTGCTACATTCTATAATCTAGTTATGGTATATATTTAACTTAGTATGACTGGTAAAGGTGGTAAAATGGGTGGGTTGGGTAACTTGTTCTTTTTCTTACGGGCCAAGATAGATTGGGTGGATCATGAACAAGTTTATCCTCAATTTTATAGAATAGCTAGTGCTTTAACTATGATTACAAAAAACTATGTACTCTATTACAATCATAGTTTAGCTTATGTTCATACAAATAATGATTAAAGAGGCTCCAAAATTTTTTAGTGACATTGGACCCATTTGGTACATAAATCAGATGCTTAGGTTTTATCTGAGATACATCATGAGATGCTAAATTTTTGTTGAAGCAATTATTCTGATGTCTATACAAATTTCACTTTCCAGGTAGCTAATACTATACATTGTTTGTAACAATAATGTATACTTAGGTAATACTATAAATCATTGTTCATTAAGTATATGTCCTTAAATATGTGGCTTTTGTTAGGTAAAAAAGACATCAAGGAATTAAGAAAGGAGGAAACATAATAAATGTTTTAGGAGACATATGATGCAAAATAAAAAGCTAGTGGTTGAGGAATTTTTTCAATCAATATATGATTACCCCCACAAACCATGAGTAGTATTCTAATGTCAACCCTTTGTTGCTTAAAACCATGAATGCCTCTCACCACTCCTATTACTTGTCATGGATCCCACCTTTGTTTTGCTTGATAACTGCATAACTTCTCAAGAATATGTTAGGTGGATGTTACATATTTTTAAAAAAATTATGGAGTAAGATAGATTATATGTACCCCACCGAAGTTATCCATACACGACTAATTCATGTCATACGCCACCAGATGTATAACACCATTAACCATGACTTAGTAGCGTATGTATAGTTTCCGGGTGTACGTATCAAGGAGTAAGCTATATGTCCATTTTCTTGAAAGGGGCTATTTAGTCAATTTGGTTCATTTTTTTTTGTGTATTCATTGCGACTTAAATGTTCTTTGAAGTTTTAAGCAATCTTCTGCATATGTTGGATTAAGCATTCATCAGTCGGAATTGTTCAACGAAATATGACAGAATTTATAGCTGAACAAAGAACTAGAAGAACCAAAGAAAGAGTCATGAATAGCTATCCTATTAGATTTTCATGGTTAAAACTTGCCCGGAATAACTTAACCCACACAAGAGCTTTAAAATTCATATGGTATCATTGTGTATTGCCTGCTGACTTGTAAGATATTAATATACTAACAAAAGTTTGATCTACTCTAGGACAATTGGATTTCTGAACCTTTCAATAGCCAGTCAATAATTAAATCAACAACAAAATTAACAAGTTTAGGCATATATGTGTTGACTAGTACTATGATAAGTCTACATTGAGAGAGGATTTGACCACATAGGCACTGAAGAATGTTGAAAGTTATGATTATCTTTCTTGGACCAAAGCCAAATCTTGGAAACAGAAAAACTCTCACCTTTGCTTCCATTGCTAATTTCCTTCCCATTTCTTGCCTCATCATTTGAGCTATTCTGCTTCACCTTATCTTTCTCAATTCTCAAATCACTATTTCCTATTCTACCCTTATCTTGAAAAAATGCAACTTGCAAATCTGAATTTGCCACCACATATTCATAAGACCCCATTGAATAACATCTTCTTTCATCAAGATTATAGCCATTGCTAGTCTGTCCCACTTCTTGTTTATCTTCACTTTTCTCAACATTTATGGCTCTAAATTTCCCAAGTTTAACTGGATACACCCTTTCACATTGCTTCAAATGACTAGAATGCCCATCATGAGTATTGCTATTTCCTAAATTAGTAACCCCATGATCATCATCTTCCTCTTCCCTTGAATAGTCAAGGTCAAAGTCAAAGTCAAAAACAGGGTTCACAACCGTAAAGCCCGGTGTAAAAAGGCTTCCCCTACATAAAGGACAAGTTGAATTTGAAAGCAACCAAGTGTCAATGCAATGTGTATGGAAAGCATGGCTGCATACAGGAAGTAGCCTCAAGTTGTCATCTTCTGTAAACTCACAAAGACAAACAGCACAATGATGATGATTATGATCTTCTTTAAACCCCACTAATTCTTTGTAAACGAAAACCGGTAAAGCATCAATGGAAGATTGATCTAAGCCAGAATCATGCAAAGTGAAGAGTTGCTGCAACTGTCTTTGATAAACTGCAACATCACCTTCACTGTTTTCTTGAAACATTATTGTGGATTCATTATGAGAATTCGAGCATAATCTTATCTTGTTCATGAGATATCTCATTAGAAAATGTAACACACCACAAATCAAGAACATAAATACTACTATAATGACAATGTTTTTAGCCAAAAACAAAGTGGAATTACTAGGAGGAGCATTAAAAGGAGGCGAAAAAGTGTTCTGTTTGATAACGGGTTTAATCCAACGCATTTTAGCAGGTGCGATATTCGGTATACTTACATATAGCTTCAAAGTTTTCCAAGATTATATGATGAAGGGGGGATTTTTGTGGGTGTTTGGAAATTTTAATTGGCTTCCCATATGTTATATCTATCTTTGGGCCAACATAGGCAAATGGGGACATGGAGAAACATCAGACCTAAAGGGCTATTATGTCATTTACTTGTGATATTTGTTTGAGCAAATTCAGGAGGATAATGTACTAATGAGATGTGAGTGTTAGAGGTATTCCATCATGACTTCATCAACCGGCAGACTTTCTTGGTTCATAATTTAAGACAATACCTATGTATTTAGGTGTTATTTATTTTGTCATCTTAGTTTGACACATGCTGTATGTTGATAAAACAACTTAAGTTTAAGCATATTTTGGTTGGATTTTATAAACAAATACATATGCTAAATTAAAGCCTGAAACATTATATTATACGCATATATATAAGCCAAAATGTATCCAATCTCTCAGAATGTTTATATGAGATGGCAATCAGAGTAAGACACACAACATTTCTGACTTGAGATTTTCTTGAATGTATTTATGTAACGTACTTCATAGACATACGTAAAGGTACATTTACTTTCCTAAAGACATTATTCTACGCTAATCCGACTGCACATTGCATTATTTCTGTTATCTTGATCTTAATAATCAAGCAAAAGTAGTGTCCTCTGTCTGCTATTCCTGATTAATTGAACCCGGATTTAAGTGTTTAGAGTTGGGTTAATTCATATATAAACATAATGAAGGTCATAAATTTCATCCCTTCCAAAACGAACTTCGAACCATTTTTATTATAATCCCAAACACTATTCCTGATTAATTAAACCCGTACATACATTAGTTAGTTACGCTTACGCCATTTAAATTGTTTTTCAAGGCAGGCAGATCGATTGGTTTTGGATTCACAGATCGAGTCTTGACAAACTTCTCCAAATGCCAGAGGTTAATAAAAATACCAAAACATTATCAGGTTAATCTTTTTTGACAAGCTAGCTAGCTAGCTTCTTGTAGGCAGGGACAAAAAAAAAAAAAAAAACACCAATGCCAATAAGGTGCCAAAAGTTGACAAATTGACAAGTTTTGACAAGTTGGCCAACCATTAAGAATGCGTCACGTGGCCTATATCATATATTATGAATATGAATAATAATATAAATATCAGTTATCGTATTTTTATTTATGTTTTGAGTCAATCCGCACAACGTGTGGGTTTAATGTAACAGTATACATACGAGTGCGTTATGAATCATCATTGTCAGTTTTATCATATGATTTAATGGTCAAAATTTTATCGTATTTGTTTCACCTATGATAACATGACTCCACTCCTACACATATATCATCATTGATACATATTTGTACTCGGAATAACCATCAATATATACATGA
>JANDBE010000001.1:732906-744158 GCA_024320915.1 Erigeron philadelphicus
TCATGTGGTCACATGATAGCGATGCCACTAGGGTTTCACCCTATTGGTCAATAATTGTATTTTCGTAATTATATATCCATTAATCCATGTCTCAACTAAATTGCTTCTTCAATTGGAATTTGAAAACCATGAACTCATACAAACAACCCCACAACAAAGTCTAGACGAATTCAACATTACACATACGTCAAAAATCATGTTTTTCACAAACCATTACCCAACATATTAATAAACTGTTATAATATTTTAAAGATAAATCTTTATTTAAAAATAGCCGTTGGAATCGCCTCAATATAATTTTGCATTATTTTTCTATGATTTTTTAAACGACTTGTTAAACTCGTCTAAAATCTGATCACTTTTAGAAATTAGTGTTTATGACCCATTAAGCAGCAACTGTATGAATTTAGTAGACACATAGATTTTTTCAAAAATGTAAGATTCGACTATGGAAATTATAATGAATGAGTTATGATTTCTGCAAAACGGATGAGATCTAGCCCTATCGGACCCTTGTTTTCAAACAAATCGACCAACAAATGAATTCAACATGCCTGAATCCTGACTTCCTAAACCAATATGCACACAAAATATGAACCAACCGATGGTTTGATATCATCCCTTAATCTAGAAATTATTTACAAACGATATAATATATTTAAAGGTTCCAGATAACGTTATAAAAATGTTCACTAAGTTTTAGTCATCAGATGACGTCACATCAGTAGAGCACTCTCCAAAAATGAACCTCCTATACAAGCTCAGTAGTCAGTACTAAGGAGTAATCTTTGACCAACTTTTTATTTAATTCTACACTTAAAATTTCAGAAAAAAAAAGCATAATAAAACTTTTCCCCATGTGAATGAGTAACACAAGGAGGAACCAAAACGAATTGAGCCCAGTGGTGTTCGCTCGTCCTTGGATGGTTGACGAGCAGAGGACAAGCATGGACGAGTCATATTGAGTTGCTTATAATACTTTAGGATTAGGGTCTTGTTAAATTTTAAATCCCTCTAGTTAAGGTGCATTATATAGTTATACATTTTTATAAAATTCAGATTTTAATATGAAGATACAATTTGTTTATGCACGTTGCAACCCTTATGATTGCATTTAGCATTTTCCGATTAAATTGAACAACTTTTAATTGAAAAAAGATGTATTTTAAGATCAACATAAGTCATGGAAAGTTACCAACCATTACCAAAAGTTTGAAGAAACCCTAACATCGTAGGGTAGGAATTGAATCAGAATGGCATGAGGTCTATTAAATCAATGATCAATCGATATGTTTCTATCTATGTGTTTTGTATCTTTATGAGTGGATATAAATAATTTTAAAATGGCATTTGGAGTATTTTTTTTAGTGGAAAAAAGAGGCATGCTCGGTTGTCCAAGACAAACAAAGTAAGCAACAAGAAACTCCATTTATAGCTGGACGCCATCCATATCAGCATCCGATTTACTATATGTTCACACAAATCTATATTATCATTCAAGTAATCAAGTTTATTATTCTTTTTTAAAACAGTAACTCTATATGTTCACACAAATGTAAGGATCTATGTATTTTTTTTACTATACTATGTAAAGTCCGTACATATTTTACATTGTATAGCCAAGAAAACATAGATACATAGCCACATGAATAGGCCACTACATTACATAACTATTTAGTCATAAGTGATTACATTTGTATGTCATAAACCCTTTATTTAAATGACAATTTGGATTTTTCTTAATTGTTCATTTGTACACACAAGTTCTCATTTGTAGATTTTTTTTATTTTGTAAAAATTTACATTAGAAATTAAAAATACTAATCTTGATGACTAAAGACCAAACGTATTATGAATTTTAATAAATCAATTTTGTTTAAAGAATAGTAAAAACTTTATGGCTAATTTTTTTTGTTTGAACCAGTTAGCCAAACATGCCCAGAAAATGTCAAACATCTCGAATGCGTAGTTCAAATTTCTTCTGCTTGAACATATATAATATATTTATAGATTTTTTTATACCAAAAATCATATATGCTATATGTGTTTGTATCAATATATCATCTATACTACTATATAAAGATTATACCATTTTGTTGAAAAGAAAAGTTGCGAAATAACAATTTTACCTTTAATAAATTAATTTACATCATAGGTCTTTTATCTTCTAACTATTTCTACCACCACCTTTACATTTACATCAACATGCAACATTTGACATTGTCACCACCAGTAGTCGCCACCATGACCACCCGTCGTCGACGCCACCAACTCCATCATGGCCATCGCCACATTACCCGGGTACCATGCTAGTACATGTTCATAAAATGTTCTACAAGTGCAAAGTTTGGTAAAGAAACTTACAAATGGGTCTTAATTAAAGAATTAAATTTATTTTTAATATCCCCAATGATTGACAAATAGTTATAATATCTATACTATAAAGATTATACCACTCTGTTGAAAAAAAAGTTGCGAAATGATCATTTTACTCTTAATGAATTAATTTACATCATAGGTCTTTTATCTTTTAACTATTTTCACCACCACCTTTACATTTAGATCAACATGCACCATTCGACATTGTCACCACCAATAGTCGTCACCATGACCACCCGTCGCCGACACCACCAACCTCCATCATAGCCACAGCCGTATTACCCGGATACCGTACTAGTACTTGTTTATAAAATGTTCTACAAGTGCAAAGTTTGGTAAAGGAACTTACAAATGGGTCTTAATTAAAGAATTAAATTTATTTTTAATATCCCCAATGATTGACAAATAGTTATTATATATGTTGTCATGTAAACTAAAAACATTAAAGGAAGTGGTTAAGTGATAGGGAACAAATCTTTGTGTTAACTAATGATTAGGGAATGTTTCTATCCAAATAAATTAGATTTGATTATAATAATATTTTACTCCTTATACTAATTAAGTAAGTAATTAGAAGAATAAAGTATAAAGATAATTTTACAAAAAAGGAACATGATTGGACAAGTTGTAACAATCATAGAGAGATGTAATGGGCATCTTAACCCTCTGTACTCACTATGACTAAGATATATGTTTGATTTTGACATTAAATATCAAATCAATTTCAAAGTGGCACTCACTTCTTTCCTTTTCAGACTTTCATAATCATATAAACATGGGCCAAATCTAAATTTTAAGCAATATGTACAGATGTACAATACAAATCTTAATGTTAGAACCACCTTAGCGTGTTTACATTAAATGTCACTTATATATCTTTGTATATATAGACATAGTAACTTGAAGTTGTGAATCTGAACACGACTCTCCAAAAATTATAATAAATGTAATATAAGTTTTCCTGATGTACAGTTCTTTATCATGTATAACACTGGTTGTAGTCATTTCAGGTTTTACTTAAAGTTTTGAATTCAATCTTTAAAAATTATAAGTCTTGAGGTTTTTCCTCTGAATACTTGTAACGACCCATGGTCAACATCTCGTTGTCTAGGGTACCTGCAAAGCTTTATCTTTATACGATAATGTTTCTCTGATATCGCATACCGATTGAATGTTCAGAAAAAAACCATTGTATTAGTTTTAGCAATTTAATGACAAATGATGTTTTTTTATCTTGTTATGTATGGTCACCAGCAATAGTTATATTCATTGGTAGCTTTGTTATGGTTTACACGTTTTATTGTAGTCTCGACTCTCAATGACAATTGTATTTTTTTATTTTTGTAGCCAATGAACTTTATTAAATCATGCATAATTATCCAAGTGGTTCAAGAAAAATGTTGAAATTTTTTTGTCTAAAGGTCTTGAGTTCCGTACATTAGCGTTTAATTGTTATTTCGGGAAAATAATTTTTTATTTCTTTGTCATTTTTAAAGTTTTATTCTTTTTAAATTTGACCGCGAATATTTTTGTATGTACTTTATAATAATCGATGAAACTTATATATTTAAAAAGTACATCAAAAACTTAATCTATTTATTTATACACTCGTATTTTATATCAAACATTATACAATACGACATAAAATATAATCACAATCAAAATTCAAAAAAAAACTATAAAAGTCAAATTAAGATATTTAAAATGAGATGAAGATTATTTTATATAAAGAAAAAAGAACATAAAATGAGATGAAGGTAATAACAAGCATCCACCGTTATAAAAGATAAACTTATAACGGGATAAGTGGCTTTAAAACCCTCTTAATTTTTCGTAAGCTTTTTTTTCGTTCCTTGAGACCTTTGTAATCGTATTTTGTTATGTCATTAAGTGTTTTGCTTAATGACTTTCCCTTTAATAATATTATGTCTTTTTTTTAAAAAAAAAAGAAAACTTATGCAACGCCTTGCACGTTAAAAACACATCATCCTTATTGAGTCGTTATATTCAATAATTAGCTTACAAACAATGAAAGAGAATTAATTGGATTCATCACAAGTTCACAACATTATATTATAAAAAGAAAAGGAAAAAAAAAGGAACCCTCAAATGCTTTTGTCTAAGTAACAAACATTCTTTTAATTTATTTATATGATGAAATGTCCAAGATAAACATGAATGGGGTTGTACACATTCTCCCCAACAACCAACCAATGTTTGTGAAAAGAGATAAGAAACATAATTTGGTAATTGAATTATAATAATGTCCCCAACAAAAATGTGTCAATTCAAGTCTTATTTAACTTTGTACATTTGGTTGTTGTAATCATCTCTTTACAGTAAGGATGGCACATGGTGGTATGGTCATCCCCATGCTAAGATGCTAATTGTCTTCGATTTATTTCATTCATTCTACTAATAAAAAGATCACATTTTTTAACGTCCTAGTCGAATAGAATTGAAATTTGTGACTCCCAAAATGCATATAGTTAACTAAGGTGGTTGTTTTTTTGCTGTTGAGGCATTGGTCCAGTGGTGACGAGATTTTCCCCAAAAAAATTCAGGATCCGAGTCCCATTTGGTGCAATCTACTGAAGTAGCTAGATTGAGATTTGGGGGCTAATTTTAAACAAAATAAAAGAAGAAAACGGTTATGCTTCTTTGTTATGTGAGTAAAATGTTAAATAAAATACTTTGTTTGAGACTTATTAAAATACTTGAATCTGTTAAATCTTTAGGACTTATTATGCTCCCATGCCTCGTTATAATACTCTTTTGATGTTGTATGGTCATCTTCTTCACAAATTAATGGAACTTTCTTCTACACTTAACAAACCACGAATAAATGAATACTACACGTCTTTTGACAAAATACACAAATAATAGTCAAATATACATAAATTAAGTAATACTCCATATTGATAAAAACGAACATATATCACTTTCATTTTCAATGACACAACACCTATGTCTTACCCCACCTTTATCAGCCCAACGCCATCACCCAAAATGGAACGTTTTATATATACATACTTGATTTTAGCTTAATATCAAGTTTAGAGAATAAGATAAACTTACTAAAATCATCCATAATGGTGATTATGCTAGTGATTTGTATTAGCAAGATCACGTTGGGCTTTGAATTGCTGTCTTTGAAGCCCAATACCAAATATTCATGCGTCTTGGAAATAGTTGGCGTGAAAGACTAAACCATATCATCCTGGGCTCCTGGCACAAATTAATACAACTATCGTGTATATTTTATGTTTTTACTAGAAAGTAGTATCTAATATTCCAACCGTCAGCTGATAAAGCCCATTAATTAATCATCATTGATTCATTATATGATTAAGTAAATAGAAAAGAAAATGGAACTGCCACCAGTACCATATACTAGTGAAGTCGAAATCCAACTTTCAAGACTTTCTAAAGTCGTTACATACAGTCACATCCACCGAAAACAGGCCCTCAAGTTATAATGTGATAGGATTTTCAAAGACACGGGATCAATATCAGTCGGAATGTTTAAAAATAAACATTTGGAAACTGAAAGCTCTATAAAGCCTATGCGCATATTCTGCCACCACTTTTCTAGCTTAGCCTTAATCAGTTTCTGTTCAAAAGAAGGCAATTAGAAAGCAGTTGTGTCGATCAGTATCGGCAAATCAGCGATAAAGCATCAAAAAGAAAAAAATGGAACTCCGCTTACATAATTAAAGCTTTTGATAATATAGAGGGAAAAAAAAGATACCTCTTTCCTCTTTGTAATAGAACTTCAAGGGTACAACAGATTTGCATTGCTTGTGATTTTCATCTACTGGTTGACTGGATTCTTGAAGTCAACTTCAGGTCCCTCAGTTGAACATAACATGATTCCAGTAACACCACTGCCTTGTTCGTACAGAAATTTGAGGATTAAAACATCAATATTTTTACTAAAACAGCATCATAACTTCCTTCAGGAGCAGCCTTTCTCATTAAGAGAGGTCTTCTTCTTTAAACTATAGAAGATTAGTTCATGCAAATACCATCGCCAATGTGAAGTTTGACACAAGGATCCTCATATCCAACAACTACATCAGGAAAGAACACTTTAGAACCTAAAAAAGGTCAAAAGAATTCACTGGTCCTCAGTCTCTGAAAACTACATGATAAAGGTGTATTCTTATATATACTTTTCAAATAAAATGAAGTTCAAAAAAATAAAAATCCATATTACTCACATCAACCAACATATATCTGTGTGCTCAACAAAAGAATAAGAGCTTGTGCTTTCTGCTCAGCCACGAGCATGCCAGGGCTGAACCTGTTGCTCAATCCTTATAGGTTCCAATCTAGGTTCCCATAAAGTCCTTCACGAAGCCCTCCAACATAATCCTTGGGTTAGCCATTAGTACACGTCACTTCCCACAAGCTGAGAACACAGTAAAACTTACGTAGCATAACCTTTAATTTGGCATAAGTAAATACCTGAATACCAGCTGACTCTGATAAGTAGTACAAGAGTCCAGTCAATAAAGCCGATAGAAGGACCATAAGAAGCCGAAGAGGCCCACTGCCCTCGAAAGCAACAAATGCAAAGTAAGGGAAGGAACTAGGACCTCTTAGAAGGTTACTCTCCAAATCAGCCACCACGGTTTCATTATTCCGTCCGATGAGCTGCTTGTGCTTAAACAGTTGTTTCATTAATTAACATGTACGTATATATGAACAGAATTAATTGAATATTCTGTTCATAAGTTGTAGCATAGTTATGGTATGGCTGTGACCTGGCTACAATGTGTTTGCCATCACTCATAGACAACAAATCCTGATTTTTAACATATACTATCCTACTTGTTTAGTTAAAAGACATCAATTAGAATTTCTCTACATATTACCATTAACACTCACACTCACACATGGTTTAGTCCAACTCGCTATGGCCGGATTTCTTCTGAAAGGCGTCTAGCTACCCGCAAAGATTGTTTACATCCCAACTACTATACCCTATACGTGACACGATTTATCGTATCGTTGAGATTGACGTGTTAATTAGAATTTGTAAGAACTGTAAATTTATCACCATCTTTATAATATATCGAACTTTTTCATAAAAAAAAAAAAAATAAAAGAAATATGTGTCATTAAAGTAGCAAATCTGACACTTACCTTTCGAAAGTATTTATTTTTCTGTTTTCAAGCAAAATTTGATGTCAAATAAACTAAGCTGTTTGGTTATTTTAATTATCAGTTACATTGATAAGACTAAAGGTTACAATAGATGATTTGGTTCTTGATTACAGTACCATACTTTAAAGTAAACTAAATTGCAGGTTAACCCTACCCAGCATGTTTCAACTTGTTGATTTGTTAAGTAGCTTTAACCCACCCATTGTCACCTCTAACATATCCCATCAGGCTCTATTTTCTCAGCAATAAGACTCTGCTCTTAGATTAAATGAAAACTAAACAAGATGAACCGCGAGAAAGTGTTAAGATACTGTAAGATAGGTAACTCTTACGTTTGACAAAAAACACCATTAAATAGAAAATATAAATATATGGGATAGGATGGTCAAAGAAGCAATATCTACAATTATAAAGAATAGATAACTGATATACATCTACCAAAGGAGAAAGAATACATAGAAACATGTTACTAGTGCAAAGTAAAAACAAACATAAAATGGAAATGCACACAAAGCCAGAAGGTCGTACATACCTCAGAAGTAGTATCGGGATATCTAGTGTCTGGTAGCACAACATGCACCTTGGATGCTTCTTCTTCCGCTAAGCACCATCAAGCCATCCATTAGATGAATAGGATATATATATTTAGGAACAAATGTATCTAGTTTTAGCAAAATATATTTACCAGCATCAAAATGCAATAACATGGTAAATGAGTCGTCACATGTCAATTATCTGCAAGCAAGTTTTGTTTCATCTGTAGTCTACCAGCCAATAAACTTCTTTCCGTATACACATAACCTCGAAATTTCCGGCCAAGAGGGAGGAGTGAACTATGTATACCAAACAATCATAAACGCTTTGGGTCGGGTATCTCTCCTTGTGTATATGTATAATTAAGTATTAATAATACTGTATTTTTGTTCCTTCTATCATTTGCATACCATGTCTCTATATAATTATTGTCCCCGTCTGTTATTTTTTGCTGCTATTATGCCAACTGTTTTCAAAATTGTCACACATTTACTTCATATATCATAATATACAACAATTACATGTTAGAGCGACAGTATAGTATATGAAGTAGTTTTGAGGTGCAAGTATCGCCTACCTTTCAAGTCAAGAGCATCTCTAATGTATTCAGTGTGAAGACGAATCTGTGGCACAATCTTACACTATTCCAATATTCACAGTAATTCTATACACTAAAATTTCTAAAATTACTCTAAAAAACATGATAAGAAGAATATATAGTTCAATCGTATTAAGTTATTTGTAGAACCCTTTGCATCAAAGTGTATTTGTGGGTGAACCACATGGGTGGGTGGGTTCTGAAGTATTTCTATTTAAGAAAAGCAGAATATTGCAACACAAAATGGAAAAATGGACAAAGAGAGTAGATGACACAGAGTTCCAATTTCAAACAAAGGCAAGAAATTACCACAAATGATCCAATTTATAATTTCATTGTCATATATAGGACTACATTAAGATGAAAACAGAAGGTACCCTCATGTATTATTGGCACCTGACTTTGCTACAACTGCATACAACATGAAGTTTTCCAATGATGTCTACGAAGAAACCATGGCTTCCAGGTACAAAGGAGTAGCCTTTTCCAAAATCTTCCATATGATATGACTCAGACCCATGACCTCCCTTACAAAGGAGTGGTTTTTTCAGTTTCATAACTCACCCTTATGGCCTTGTATAGGATAAACCTCACATGGCAATAGACTTTGATTAGTTACTACAGCAGCATAATGTCAAGTTTTACCAGCGTTCTCTTGGCTTTCCGTCAGGAAATACGGGCTCAAGAATTTTTTCTTCGTCATCCTGCTTTGCTTGTTTGCCTTGGCTCTTCACATTCACATCATCTATGTCAAAATCAGGAGGCAAGTCATCATCATCCTCGTCCTCGTCATCAGCATCCTGAACATCATCATCATCGTCATCATCATCATCATCATCATCATCATCGCCCATTTCACTGCTCACTATATCATCAAGATCTGACCAATCCTCATCCTCCTCTTCGTCTTCCTCTTGATCACCAGCAACATCTGAATCAGACTTTATCGCACGCCCTCTAAAACGTTGAACAGAAACCAGTGCACGAAGCTTCTCTTTGATAATCAACAAACGGTTCTTGTCAACCAATTGGGAATCACGATATGCATCTCTAAGGAAAACAGAGTCCCGGTCTCCTTTGAGGGATACATAAAACATATCAGGGTGTCTTATGAGCATCCCTCGAAGCTGTTGTGAGAATCTAAACTCCTCTCGAAAATGAGTAAGGTGATCAACTAAGGTTCTCTTCTCAACCATGAGGCTTAACATCTCGTGTACAACCGCACAGGCGTGTTTTTCTTTTTCAGGTGTGCCAGGCTTCAATTCAGAGAAATCTGAATAAGGGGAAATGAAGGGCATGTCTCTGAACTGAGAAATCCGTCTCATTTCCCCTTTTGTGAGCTGAAGACCCTTAGGCAGCTTGACCCTGTTGAATCTTGGTGGTCTATCAATAATCAAATCCCTCTTTTCCGCCTCTCTTGCCATCTTATCCTCCTCTTCTAACTCAGCAAATGAAACCGCAAGCTCGGGATCCCAATGAGTAAGCTCCAAAGCAGGGCCCCTTTCGGTTCTGACAACCCTGAAATACTGGGGATAGCGTTGGCAAATGGTATCACGGAATTCCAAAGGAAGGCCGAGGTCGTTTTTAAGATGAGCAATCTTTTCAATAAGAATACGTTTATCTAAAGACATCATGAGTAATTTCCTAAGCTTGACAACTAATAAATCCTCCATTTCATTCCTAACCTTCATCTCTTCAAGGTATAACCTTTCGGCCTCGGGAGTTAACTTAAACCTAAGGGAAAAAGCACCTTCCTCTTCAATCTCAAAAACACCCGGAAACTTCCTCAACATAGCAATGAAACGTCTACGTTTTTGAAGACCTAAAGCTCGTCTAAAACGACCCAAATCACGAAGCTGCATAACTCGATTAGGCTGAGAGACCAATATCTTTCGAATACTTAAAACAAGTTTAAGTTTCTTATCTCGTTGGATAACATTATCGAAAGGAAGCTCTTTACGACGCTTAACAACGGCTTGAATAGGATGAGAAATTCGTAACCTCGTGTTGGTGGTGGTTGTGGTGTTTTTGCCCCCAATCAAAGTCAAAGGGTTGCCAAAGAAACTTGTTTGAAAAATGGTTGGTGATACTGATGATGAAAGTCTAAGATGAATATTATTATTATTATTATTATTAAGGAAAGGTAAAGTGATGGGAATTGTTGTAGAACAACCGACCGCCATTTTTTCTATTTCAATTTCAATACCGATTATTACTATCTCTTTCTAAATCTATGTATATATCATTTATATATGTATGTAAGGTAAGACAAGTAAAAGAAGAAGAAGAGAAGAACACAAAGGAAAGGAAAGGAAAGGAAAGGAAGGGGAAATCAGGACTTACTGAGTGAGTGAGTAGGGTTTAGACGAAGAAACAACTGGGTTGGGAATTTGAGATGGGAAGGGATGGGGTTTATGTCTAAACCATATTTGGCTCCCGCATCATTTTTTTTTATTTATTTATTTTTTCTTTTTTTAATTCTCTTCGTAATTTTATTTTGGGGAAAAATCATCCTAGACTCAACCTTTTATTTTTTTTGTCACTTTGATCATTCATCTTTTATTTTTGT
>JANDBE010000001.1:977203-987449 GCA_024320915.1 Erigeron philadelphicus
TAGGTGTGTCACTACACCCTTGCCCCTTAGTGGTAAAGATATTTAACCATCATAGCTAATATTCAAAAGCCTATATGTACATTTATCAATTTAACTAAACTAGCACTTCATTCTCGAGTTTTAAACATAAAAAAAGATAGGATAAGAATGAATTGGATAATATATATATATATATATATAAAGACATTCTTGAATTTAGAAAAAATCAAAGAAAAGAAAGTGAATAGTTAAAGTATACTTAAGTTAAAAAAGAAAGGAATAAAAAAAAATAAAAATATAATTTTACATTTATAACCTTATATTCATTAAAATTTATATATAATTTTGAGTGATACATTGGTAAATTCATGACTTTTATTTTTAAATTATGCAAAAAATGGCTGGAAAGTTTTTGGATAAAAAAAGTTTCACTTTTTTTTTTCTTTTTTTTTTCCTTTTAATAAAATAACTCAAAAATACAAAAATAAAAGTTTTCTTACAATTTTTTTATTTTATTACTTAAAAACAAAACTAAAAAATGTAGTGTAGATGTGTCCGTGCAACGAATGAAATAAGGAATTAATAGACATAGTGATGTTGATTTTAAGTTTTACAATTATGCCCTTCATAATATTTTGTTTATAACTTTGATTAGAGGGTGTATTAGTAATTTCCAATGAATTATAACACTTTCTTTCCAAATCATCCCACTTTTGGTAGGAGAGTTTTAGGATTAAAATGCATACACTTTTCCTTCCCTTTCCTTTCTATTCCTTAAAAAAAAAAACTCATGAATACAAAAATTATAGTTTTCCTTTCTTCTCCTTTCTTATCCTTGAAAATAAAAACTCAAGAATGAAGTATAAATTACAAAGCTATATTTGATTAATCAAGAAAGAAAAAGTTATTGTTCGCTTTTATAGAAAGTGAAAAACCAATACAATTTCTAGCATTGGGCCGAATAAAAAGCTATAGCCAATACCTCAGCGGAGTTACTGTGGATTAATAACTTGTTACAACACCGGTGCCACCTATCACTCACACATGAAACATGTTGTACCAGGTTAACATTTTGTGCGGGAACAAGTGAATGCAGTTCGTCTCAAAGTCCGTCAAGTCCATTCCCAAGACCAGCTCGCTGACAAAACCTCTACCTCGGGCACGTAATCGATCGCATTCAAGTTAGCACTGATCCAGTTTACCAATAATAAAGGGAGGTAATGTTAAAGTGTATTCAAATTAGCTGTCATATATTATTTAGTTTAGACATTGATCTCCTTCTGTAATCATATGTGGCCGAGAATATTGAACGGAATATTTCAGATTTTCGCATCACACCTAAATCCCTATAGGAATAAGTCTGCATTTTTTTACACATGTAAAAAAAACATAAATAAAAACTTATACATCTTCAATTTATCAGATTTATGTATGTAAACTGAATATATATGTCATAAAACCACACCAGTTCCGTTGTTCAAATCAGAGATAACTTATAAGAAGCTTGAAACATTCTCTCATTTTCAGACATCCTCAAAACAGTGTAGACTTGAAAATTGTTTTTGAGATTGTATTGTGTTAGCTCAAACTTGAACATCACTGGCTTGCCAACCATAACATCCAAATCATCTGAATAATTTTCATGATCAACTATGAGCCTTTTTCATTATTTGCATCACCACAACACAATAAAAAACCACCAAGGTGTCTATAAATATCACTAATCTGAGACGGAAACACTGAACAGAATGATTTTAATTTAATTTAATGATGTAGCCTCCTCCTCCCGCAGCTTTAAAATTCCCATACATCAAGATCAGCATTAATCATAAACATCTTTTCTCCTGCAGGCCAAGAATCTTGTAAAGAAAGCAGTTATTTCTATATTCGTCACTATAATGTATGTTGGAGATGGAGAAGAGATAAGTTTATGTTAAACCCAACCAGGGATAGGAAAGCGGTGTTTACCTGCCCTTATTTCTATATTCTTCACTATAATGTATGTTGAAGATGAGGGTGAGGTAAAAGACGAATATACAGAACGCTGGATATGGTCTGGACGAGGTTTTGATCTCATGATTGTATGAGTGTTCCGTCACTGGGTTTGATGAGCTCCGAGAGTCTCCATGGTTTTTGCCATTTTCATTTGAATTGTAGCAACCATTAATGATACATCTCCCACATCTACAGTTTTGCATTAGAATGCCCGACCAGTGCCTGTTTTTTCATTAGATAATTGACACAGGGGAACCATCTGTACTCACCACATTCTTATTCATTCAGCTAAATTCTCTATAAACTACAGAAAGAAAAAATATAGTAATCAATCAAGATTTGGACCTTTCATTTCTGGTCTATGAAGGTTGCTGATTCCCTGACCAAACCATTCGCTATGCCTGCTGTGTACTTGTGCTGTTTTGGAACGGGCATGGAATTTGAAAATAAAAAACCACTCATGTTTCAATGAATTCCGAGAGTTACCCTGCTTTAGTAAAGGAGTTAGAATTGGTTAGCATATGCTTATATTTTAATATATTATGAAAAATTAGATGCATTTTGTTACTGAAGCAGATGAAGCTAATGTGATTTCCACAGTTTTCTGCTCTCTTACTTTTAGCTCCTTCTCGCCTTCTTTTCTTTGTAATTCACGCTGTCTTAGTAGACCCAAAAAAGCTCTTGCAACTGTTCTTCCATTTCTTTCGTCTTTATAATCCTTCTCTATGATTGGCATCTATTTGAAACCATGATAATCGGTAATTTATGTATTTTATATATTCTAAAAATAACCAATGAAATTACACAGTAATTTAAGGTTTACCTACCAACTGCTAGAGAACTGAACATATATTGAAGAGGTTCTTGGCATCGGCTATAGAATACAAGTATACAACTGATTTCAACGTCCAGACTTGCAGAACAACACTCGCTTTCTTCCCCCACAGACAGTTGTGAAGCATTTTAGGAAGAGTTTAATTACATAATCCGTTGGAGAAGAGTATTTTGGTGATCCGATAGATTCTTCTGCGTGAACTTGAGGCAAAATAATAATTAAAAAATAAACAACAAAGTGAATTATTAGTACATGGATAATGACAAGTGTAACATCAAAACAACTAGTCTGGCTTTAAAGCTGAACATTAGCAAGATTTCACATGTACTAATTCACGTACTCAAAGAGAAATTAGTATCCTTTGCTGCTGCTGCATACGTGCCTCAGGTTGACAAATGAGAAGAGATATATGCCAATATGGTGGAAAGTTGTATATCTAATGAAATGCATTCCAGTCCGTTTCTCACTACTTGGACTTCTGACAAAGACCATTGTAGTGATCGAAGTCAAATTGTTGTCGCTCTTTCCCAACCTTAACCATTAGGCTCCAGTTCTAAACACTTCATTCTAACAAAAACGGAAGCTTATAATAATAGGACCAATCTTCAAGATGCTTTATAAATCTAACCAGGGGTGGCCCTTTACCTATCTTCAAGATGCCAATGTGGATGGGTCAGTCAAGTTGGGTTGCCTAAAAACTTTTTGTTCAAGATCTTTTTTCTTTAATATATTAACAGGTCAAGTTTGGTTAAAAAATCATACTCCTATTATTTGACATCTAAGTTTTCGAATGAAGATACTTGGAAGGTTCTGTGCATTTAAAATACACTCATGAGCTCTGGCGACCTTCCACCCATGTGACAGGTTCCCAATTAATCTATAAACTACTATACCCGATTGACCTGTTAGAGATGAAGAAAACCCGAATCCTCCCAATTCAAAATGGGCTGGCATTCTGTTGCAAACGTAGAAATTTTGTTCACCCCATGATAGAAAAAGGTCGTTATGGTAGGGAGGGAGGGAAATTATACCTTGGACAGATAAAGCGGGTCACATGACATAGACTCGTCATTTGTTGTCAGATTTTTTGACAGTTTCATGATTCTGCAATAGTAACAAATATCCAAAGATCAATTACCAGCAAAATGCAAGCAACATCATACAGGAACTCAGGAAGGCCAGAGAACAAAAACGGAAGGGAAGCAGAAACTGATCAGTCGTTTCATAAAAAAATATTAGGAAGAGAATTATTGTTTATCCAACATATATGATTAACGTTGACCTTACTTTAATTCAATCTAACTGAAAAATGATCAGAAGTTTTCATGTTTCCATTTTGTTACCATTTGGTCCGTGACCTACGACTACAAAAGCTTCATACATGCAAAACTTTTGTTTGTTGTGTCGTAAGTTCCAAGCTACAACTACTTTAGTGAATAGACGGAATTATACAAACCACCTTGAAGTACACATAGGGTTGTCCTATTCAATCTAGAGCAAACCACTATGCCATAACTCTATAAAACAGATGTGGTCCCCCGTGGAAGGTTTATAGATCAAAACTCTCAGAAAGAGCGGACCATCTAGCAGATCTTATAGATCGTTGCCGAATAAAAGCTATGTAGAGCCTAAATATTTGAGAACAGCTATTACAATTCAAATCAAGCTATAAAAATGTTACTTTGAACAAAATACAAAACTCAACCAGAAATTATCATTTCCGCAACTAGTAAATGGGAAAGCTTCAACTATAGGAAGCATGATACAAAATTGAGCGTAAAAGAGCCAACATGAAAAATAGAGATAAACCAACTACACCCATAGCAAGGACTGATAAGCATTCTTGGACAATATCACAATTCAGAATGGTGACACAATTAAACTGTTAAAACCATACTCTATGTCATAATTAATGACTCAAGTATGATAAATAATTAGAGCAGGACCGTGTAAAAGACATATGCTAATAGGTGAATACTAACTTTAAGACTCGGATATAGCACAATGTTTTACTTCATAGACAATAAAACTTTGGCTATCAATGGATTAGTAACTTGGAAAATGCAACAAACCAATAGTGAAACATGTAAAAAAACATAATCTAATACATCATGCAGTTTAAAGAAGCCTAGATTCAAGTTAATATAACCATGAGTGAATAGTGACACAAACCTGCTGGAATTCTTCAAGTTCTTCTTTAAACGGTCAAACTACAACTCATAACGTTAGATTAGAAGAAGCCCGTTGGTACATTTATCTCAACTTGATATTGTTATTATTAACTAATAAATAATAGTACATGATCCTACAATATTTGACACAATTAAATAAAACCTCTCACAATCACATACAAATCACACACTCACCTCCTTCAATAAAATTTCAAGGGTTCTTCATTTTAATTCTTAATTTCCTAGCAATTTGTGTTGCTTTTGGATGTATTGGTCTCTTACTAGAATCACACTGTTCAACTTCAACCCAATTTTGTGTTGCTTTTGGATGTATTGGTCTCTTACTAGAATCACACTGTTCAACTTCAACCCAATTGATCACTTTCAATACAAGTGATTGAGGAACTTTCTTAGCATCAGATTCTACGTTTCCTTTCGTTTTCTTCATACCCTTTTCCAAGGCTTTCTCCAAGAACTCCATAAACCAATTCCCAGCCTCGGTTTCAATCTGCATTCCCAGTTTAATGGTATTACTAAGACTGCAGCTACTAGACCCCCCGGGGTTTTTGTTTTCATCGTTGTCAACAAATTTCTGTTTTGGATTTACATTTGATGGTGGTCTCATTTGTTTCCCCAAGGGTGTTGACTTATGATCGTTTCGTTCAGGAAATGCTGCAATCGATTTGTATAATGCAGCTCGCCTCTTGGATGCATTGTTTGAGTCTGCATTGTTGTTGTTCATGATATCGTGCAAGACTGGCGGTTCTTCGGCTGGGATTTGAGCGGTTGCAGCTTTAATGGATGTCATTTCAGCTACTGCTTGAACTATTTGGTTATGGAAATCAAGAAACTGATCAAAACAGTCTGCTGGATTTTCGGGTTTAGCTGACTTGCTCAAGTTTGATAGATTCCTGCAAGTTTTATATAACACAAAATTTGATATTAGGTATGGACCTACATGTATATACTCACAAAGAGTAAAAAATAGATGAATGTTGACATGAAAATAACTAAAAGTTAGCCTTACTTGAGAGACCGAACAAGAGTTTCAGTGGCCGAGGCCTCTCTAAGTGCTTGTAGGGCTATCTTCTGAGCCGTTTCACGTTGTTGGATGGCTTCCTGAAGTAATATGAGTTTAAACATTAGATATAGCAGAACTGAATGACATTGGCTTTGAAAACACAGAAAGAAAGAAGTACAAAAAATCTGTATGGAGTTGCAAAAAAGTCAAAATTTAAAGTCTTGATAAAATTTTACAGTAGAAAAAAGTCAAAATTCTAA
The DNA here is from genome assembly GCA_024320915.1 of Erigeron philadelphicus. NCBI lineage: Eukaryota > Viridiplantae > Streptophyta > Magnoliopsida > Asterales > Asteraceae > Erigeron > Erigeron philadelphicus. Next base: position 983,465 of record JANDBE010000001.1, read on the forward strand.
GTCTTGATATGTTTTTACAGTAGAAAAAAGTCAAAATCTCTGCAAATTGGGTCACAAACAACTTAATTTTGAGGGTGACATTGTTTCTAAAGCCACAAAACAAGAAATGCCATATGGCCAGATGGGTTTAAACATTTTGATCTTTCATATTGTTTGGAAACTTAAAAACTCAAGAATGGGTTACAGAAAAATACAAACTTTTGCAGAGTACAAGTCAAAACAGAATTATAAGGATCACATTGGCTTTGAAACGCCAATTCCATTTAGGTGAGTTGGTCACTAGGTTTCCCTTAAGGGGCTTCTTATGTGGAAGTCTGGGATTCAAACTCCGTGGTGTTTATTATCGTGAATTTCTAACTTAAGAACTAATACTAACATTTGCAATTCAAAATAAAAATTAAATAAATTAAACATTGGCTTTGAAACACAGAAATGTACAAAAAGTACTACAAAAGGTCCATATGGGGTTGCAGAAAAGTCAAAATTTGAAGTCTCAGTAATGTTTTCACAGTAGAAAAAGGTCAAAAACTCTGAAAATTGAGTCACAATAAGGGACTGAGTTTTAAGGGTCACAAGAAATACCATATGGGTTAGAAGCATTTGAAGTCATTCATACTGTTTGTAAAGTCAAAACTAGAAAACTCAAAAAATGGAATACAGGAAAATAGAAACTTTTGGCAGTTAAAGATATACCTTTCCCAAAAGGCCAAGTTTTCCTGGCAAATTAAAGGATAAGTTGGAGTCCCCATAAGGAGAGTCTTGTTGTGAAGCCATTTTTGAGTTTGAATAGTTTTTGGTCTCCGAACCAACACCGACACTTGGAGAAGACAACACTCGTGCGTTCCGTAAACTTGGAGGTGGAGTTGTGCTTTTCTTTTCCTACAACAATAAAGTGCAAATATAAACTCAAATCAACTGGAATTTGGGACATCTAATTGGTTTTTTCTTCTCAAATAGCTTGCAGAAAATCCATAATTTCCTATAACTAATCTGATTAAAAAGAATGTTCCATATTAAGCTACATTTAGCATTTTTCAAGATTCAAAAGTTTTAAAAATCATAATGAGGAAGATGTACCTACAGCTGTATTAAAAGGACTTCTTAAAATCTTTGCATCTCTGTCACAAATTGTACTCTTGCTCCTTGTATATTTCATCATAGAAGAATTTATAGCACAGCTTTTTCTCGTAGCCGGACTATCCATCATCTTCGATAACAATCCTCCACCTGCAGAGGCTCTAACGCCTCCATCTGCCCGTCCTCTCATCATCGGCGACATAGGGAAATTAACCTTCATTGCAGACCTTGTTTTCACAGGCGTACATTGATCGAAATCCAACGGACACGGCTTCAAAACCATTGGTGATGCACATACCCCATCTTCCCCTTTTTGTCCTGTTCCCCACGAACCTCTTCTTGGAACACAAGACTTTGTACCCGAATTCAAATTCATACTCAAGATCCCTTTTTGTTCACTTTTTTCGCCTTTTTTTCTCAAACCCATAAGCGGTTCAGGCGTACCGACAAACGGGTGTCTGCCAGGGAGCGGTTTGGCACCTTTAGCAATAGGAACAGGGGAACCTGGCTCTAAATTATCAATATAAATAAACTGACCAAGCTGCATTTTATTACTAAGAACAAGATCATCTTGTTCAAAAGGTAAACTAACGTATATCGAATGAGAAGAATCCGAAACTTTTATATAAAACCCGTGTTTGGGCCATAAATCTTTCTCATCAAGATCAGCCGGGACGATATCGGTTACTTGTAAAAGTGAACTCCTATGTTCACTTGTTGGTTTCACCCCTGAATTCATCCCATTTAATAACTTTAACAACATCCCAGGTGCCAACGCCGCCATTATTTTATCAACAAATTAGTTGATCTCAAAATCTTGGGGGTTTTTTTTCGACGAAAAATAATATCATCAACAGACGAAACCGACACGAAAGAAAGATGGGTTTTTTGTAAGATTGGATTTTTTTTTTTCTGATATAAAGATTAGGGTTTGAAAGAATGAAATGAACAGAATTTTATGGGTTTAAGAGGGAAGATGGAAGGTGGGGTGATGAATATAACGGTAACTAACAAAGAGGTGAGAAACGGACGAATTGTGAATTATTTAATAAAAAAGACTTTTTATGAACGTTAGGGATATATAGATAGATAGATAAAGCCAACGGTCATATTGGTGGTGAAAATTTAATGACTTTTTTCCCTTGAGGATATCCCATTTGGCCATATGTAAGTATGTAAAGATTTTTCTTTTAAACTTAAATTTATTTTCTTATGAGAATCACATGATATAACTTGTTTTAACAAGTTCATGAATGATATAGAGAATTTTTGATAAAAAAAACACATATCACTAAAATAAAATGACAGGTATAATTGAAACATATCTTATTTTTGTCTTAAGAAATATTGATAGGTAGATATATTTAATTTATTATAATTAGAATTAAAAACTGACAAAAAATATCAGTAAATTATATTATGTAAATATATTTTGTTTATTATATATATATATATATTTTTTGGTAAACAAGGTCAGTGCCCTTATATGTTGTTTAGTATGTATATATATGTAAACATTATTATAAAACTCACCGAGTATAGCTGAGTACTCTTTGGGTACTCATCATAAGGTAAGGTGTTGAATAGATTCGAGTCGGTCGATTATTCCGAGTACTCCCCGATTTGGCCACTTTGACCCCCCGAGTACTCACCGCATATACCCGAGTACTCCCAACTCACTTGTCGACCTACCTGAGAACGATTAGCGACTTCCGCAACCTTATATGTAAATATATTTTGTTATTTTGTTTAAAGTTAATAGTGTATCTAAAAATTGCAGTTCATTATCATCATAATTTTAGTGATCATATTATTTGAGCTTTATTAAAAATAAAACATATTAATCCTTGTTTAGCACCTTTATTTTAATAAGGTTTTCGATGTGTGTGAGACTTCAAGACCCATCCGGTAGGTTTCACCATTTTTCATAACTCATTTTACTACGTTTCATGCTTAGGGTCACTTTTATTCAAAACATTTTGAGAGTTTGCTTGAGAACAAACAAATGTTAAGTGTGAGATGTTGATATTAGTCAAATATACATGTTTGCGTCATAGTTTTAATGATTAATATCTTTCATTTGTATGCATTTTAAGTCATAAATCATGTTGAAATTGTTACTTAGTACTTACATAAGGTTTTGTGTAAGTAATTCGAGAAAACGTGGCCATATATAGTTAAATCAATGACTCGGTGATCAATATTTGTGATTTGGATCCATATGGATGAAGCGGTTCGAGTCTTGGCTTGTTGGAGGAGCTAAATCGTTAGGAAAAGGACTAGAATTGCAGCAAATTCAGTACAGCAGTTACTCGTCAAAAAAAGGACCAGATTTGCAACAAATCTTGTAGCATCTGTCAGAAAAAGACCTTAATTGCAACTAATTCTATTAAGCTCGTTAGTTGCTATTTTTTAAAATCTCTTTTGGAGATTTTGTTAAGTCTACTAGGTGGACACTTTTGCCATATTGAATGGGCCTCTTATCTCTTCTGTCATCTAGACGCTCATCTCTTCTTGCATCTCTTCTGTAATCCTCCCTGCGGCTATCTCGTCTAACATCAAAACGAGGCCTTTTCCCCCCGGAGGGCCCTGCCCATGACTTATCCTTTCTTATCATTCCTCTCACTAAAGTAGAGGTTTCTCTGGAACGGAGATAATCATAGGCTCGATCAATGGCTTCTTTGAAAGTTTTTGGAACTTTTGTTGTTAACTTTTCTTGGAGACCTCCTGGGTGCAAAGCAAGAGTAAAGCCTGAGATCTGCTGACTCTCTGGGAGGCCAGGTATCCTTTGACATTCTTGAGTGAATCTCAAGATGAAGTCTCTAAGTGGCTCATTCTCCCTTTGTCTTATTAAGTGGGCTTCCAAATGATTACGTTGGTGCTTCTTTTGTTGGAAGAAGTGAGCTAC
>JANDBE010000001.1:1207978-1220618 GCA_024320915.1 Erigeron philadelphicus
TTTTGAACTCGTGCCAATCCAAGTGAGGGACAAATAACAAACCAACTGATCTATCATTGCTTTAATAAAAATTATGCAATTTAAATATATATCTAAATGTTCGTTAATCACTGTTCACATACAATTGCCATATTAAAGAAAGTAATTACAAAGCAATGCATCACTGTATCATACTCGGTACCTTATTCAGTTTGCAGCTTTCTCACTTCCCAGGCTTCCCAGGCTTCAAAGGCTATATTCATCGAATGTTATAAAAAAAATAAAAAATAAAAAATTTCTAAGACCAGCAACAAAGTCAGTCAGCCTCTCTTTTCTTAGTGATTCCGTTGCTCCATATTCCACATTTAATCTCAAGGTAATTATATACATACTTTTTATGATAAAATTACTTTTCTGATTTATAGTGTAAAAGTTTGATGCTCACATAATGTTTGATAATATACCTCAATGAGTTTAGTTTATGATGTTGGGATTAAAATTTTGATGCTCACAAAGTGTTTGATAAAATGCCTCAATAAGTTTAGTTTATGATTTTGGGATTAAAAGTTTAATGTTCACAAAGTGTTTGATAAAATATCTCAATGAGTTTATTTTGTGACTTTGGGTTTCTGATGTGAAAATACGTGTCGGTTAATTAGTTTGCTGTCTAATATCAAGAGCTATTTTGTCGAACTACCTTTGTTAAACCTAAAAACAATAACTTTTGTTTTTTTTATAAGCTCCCGAAAGACGCATTTTTTAACTCATTTGGATTGTTTCGGTTGCCAGTTTTGTAGTTATGTGAAAAGTGAGTTTCAAGTTGAGTTTCTGTCATATCGAGACAAATTCCTGATTTAGATCCTGTTTTTTCATTGGCATGTTGATTTGTTTCATCGATGTTTTACATTTACTTGGTATAGTATGTGACAAGTTTCATAGTTTTTGGGTTAATTAGTTTGCAGTATCAGCTGTGTTGGTTTGGTTGGTCGCAGGATATGCCAAGTTTCGTAGGTCATTACTCTCATACGAGAGTACCGACGTTTCGGTACCTTGGTGGTACCTGGAATGTGTTTTTTCTCATTTAACGCTTAGCTGCTCCTCTATTGGATGTTATAATATCCCGACACTTGTTTTTGAAGCATTTTAAAGTCCATTACCTATAATTAATGAATTATTATATGCATTTTGGTGCCTATTTAGTTATAAAGAAACACAAATAGTTTCAGTTGGATTAAATGGATCACAGTTCAAGAACATAATAATTACGAAAATATATATATTTTTTAATGGATCGATCCGGATAGTGATCCATCCGTTTCAAATTATTTGGATATGGATTGGATCACGATCCATTATGTTGAATCATGGAGATCATGATCCATTTATGCTGGATCACTCATGGCTCGTATCATGATCCAATACATCCATAGACGGACCTATTGGTCGATAGTCATAGGTGTTTTTGTTAGAAACAAAGGGGTGTTTAAAGGGGTTAATGATTATACAATCAGAATTAATGAGGCTTAGGTTACTCTGGTAGAGATTTAAGTTCTTTGGATAAAGATGAATGGTATAACAAATACCTAGACTATATGAGCCTTGCCTTTAATCTTAAAAGGTGTTACATCTGCTTGCTGGCTCTATTGAAAATTAACCCCATGAGCTAAATTATTGAAGTAAGAAAATACTATATTAGGTACGTTAATCGTTTAATGTTAAGGAAATACAATATTAGGTACTTGATTGTTGATTTTTAAGAAATAGCACATTAGGTATTTGAATTGTTAACTGTTACATGCTTAAAGCTATATTCTAGAGGTTTAGTTGTAAATTTGGATATAACTTATGCATTTCCATGCTGAGCCAATGCGCATATAGCTGATAATTGTCCTTGAATTGATCAAGAACCGCAAACAATTAACATAAGACATGTTCGGATAAAAAGTGAAATAACTTAACTAATGATTGTCCTTGCATAAATTAATTTTGCCCCCATTGTTTTATAGAGAATGGCAAAAATCGAAAGTTATGGGGGTTTATAATACAACTTAACGGTAGCGAAATCTTTGAAGAGACAGAGAGAATTGAGACGCTGACCGACCATGCCAACGCCGGAGACGAACACGTCATCATCGTTACCAGTTAGCCGTTGCCGGAGACGGCCACTGAAAAGCAAGAGCGCCGATACATTTTTTCGCATTATGTCCTTTTGCGCTGCCCATAATTTACTTAGCATTCCAGGTACATTATATTTATTTATCATGAATTTATAGTTTAGGGTTTAAAACTATTATAATAGGACTTTTAAGCATCTTGTTTTTCTTTTTAAACATATCACTGTTTTTTAACACTTTTATGGGTTCCAATCATGTATAGAGATACTTGTTTGAAAAAGAATCTTATACCCACTTAGAAGATTATACTACTAAATTTAAAGTTTGTTTTGTGTCGCTGCATAGTATTTAACCTTTTCGTTTCCTCACGATAAATATCGTAGTTTGTAGGTAAAGAAAGGGTGAAGTTTTATCTTGCAATTTGCAACAAAAAAAGAACACTATGATATGTGAAAGTGAGTGATATTGGACTAATAATGGAAATGTAAATGCAATTAAGACAAACACTCTTAACATCATTTGTCCAAAAAAAATATATTTCTGTCCTTTCAAATTACGGTGTTGCGTTGCATTGTTACAAGCTCACTGGCCTTTTTGCTACTACCATTTTAGTGCGAAATGAATAAAGTTTGGAACTTTTTGTGTGTGCATGCCTTGTAGTGTATAATTAAATAGATACTGTAATTTTTGATGGCCCTTGGAAAGTTATCGTAATGCATACCCTGATTGAAAATTATGGATCTAAGACTATCAAGTGTGATTTTTCGAAAGCCTGTAGCTTACTCAATTTGACCTTATTTTTAATGTAGATAATGGCGAGTCTCAAATAGGATCTGAAGCGAAAGATGACATTCCCCTCATTTGCAATGATATTTTCTCTAATAATTCACAGTGTCAAAAACAAACGCCTATAGGTGAAACCCAAGTGGTTCTGGGCACCCAAGAAAGCGGTTTGTTTAACAAACATGTGGAATCAGCTGAAAATGATCATAACATATTAAGAGAAATTACGGAACTCCCTCACAAGGTAGGCATCAATCCTTCCAACTCCGTTAAAATCGTACCTTGTGATTCATTACATCAAGAAGAAATGCCTATGGATATGACCCAAATGGTGTTGGATACCCAAGAAAGGGATTTATGTAACAGACATGTGGAATCAACTGAATGTGATCATGACATATTGCAGAAAAGAAAGGATCTTTCTTACAAAATTGATACTAATCCTTCAAACTCCATTAATATAATAAACCAAGATCATGATATGATGATTTTATCCCCTCATTTGCCCACCGATAAAGATTTCGAGGAAGGAGAAATCTCGGGAGATCTTATGGATATAATGCCTGAAGATGATGCACAATTTGTAGACAAGACAGGTCTTCAGCCTGAAGATCTACTAGCCACTGAACTGGGACTTGAAAATGACAATAATTTAAGGATCTTACCTACAAACACAGTTGAAGATGTTGGTAAAAGTATGATGGGAGTAGTAAATAAAACTGCAAGAAGTTTGGTAGATTATTCTGAATTAGTTGTTGACTGTAAATCCAGAGAGCCTGTTAAGAAAGTTACTATTGAACCGCTTCACAGCAATTTAGAAAATAGTGCAATCAAGAATCAGAATCTTGCATATCCGGTGAAGGTTTGGGTTGTTTGTTTATTCTCTAATTTAAAGCGAGTTGTTTTCCAAATAGGATTTTCTTTTACATGATTGAACTTCCAAATATATATGTCTACGTTACATTTCTTATTACTTGCATGAAAAAGATCTTTAGGGTTGTTCATCGAGACAACCGGACCAAATGAGAGCTAGAGAGCTACGCATAATGGAACCTATTTAGACACAATTATAAACCAAATACACATGTTGAGTCATATAGGATGAAAATTATAAATACAATGACTAGAATAAAATTTTTTAGAGATAAACTGGTCCAGTTCCACTTCTGAGCCTGGCCAATCTGAGAACTGATATTTTAAAAAACTGCGAATGGAAGTGAATTGTAGCATCAGTAGCTACTGGTTCCTTCCGATCCAGTCCCATTTCGGTTTTCTGTTTTGTCATTCTGGACAGACTTTTGCACAACCCTTGATGTTTATTGTTTGGCGTTACTTGAGAAAAATATTTTTTACTTCAAGTCTACAAGTTCAGCTATCTTCTACTTTATTGTTTGGTACTCTGATACTCTGATTTTTTAAAAACAAAATTAGTAAAAATTTTTGATCATATGAAGTAGCAAAAAGTTGCTTGTAGAAAAAAGTATTGATGTAAGTTTGAAATGATCCATATATTGTTGGCTTTAATCTAGTCACAACTCATAAGATTGCAATCTGATTTATTGTCTTCTGCTGGTTCACCTAGTACACACTTCACCCTTCATGGGAAAAAATGGATTATCCACAAAGCTATGGTTGTAAATATACCATGATCATAGTCTCTAATTGCTAATATACCTTTTTTCAGTATAATAATATAGTTGATAACCCTATTGAAAAATATCGTCGACACATAACAACTAGCAATTTGGAATGTGTAACAACTTCGAAGGAATTATGGATTGTGAAACCATTATTTTATTTGAGTAAATGATTTTTTCATTCTTTAGGACTGCTATTCATGCAAACTGGTTATTGATCTTTCAAAAATTCTGAAAAGCACTAGGCGTGCCTGGATGATTTATCTTGGGAACATGTCACTTTTTTTGCTTAATTTTGTTGATTCTTGCAAAGGGTATTATCTTGTCAGTATCACAGCAACTATGTAGTGTAGGATTAGGATCTAATCTCTTATAGCATTTCAACTTTTGCAATGTTTATGTGTTCTTATCTGTTAAAACTTAAAACCTTATTACATTATTACTTGATAGCCCGTTTGGCATACTTTTCTTTGACAGTGTACTTGATTTTCATGTATGACAGGACACTGGTGCCCAAAATAAGAAAAAGAGGCAGGGATGTTGCACCAAAAAAGAAAAGACAAATAAAAAGCCCAAGAAGTCTGTTTACTCAACACCTTGTCTCGAAACCCTAACATCACTTGGTGGTCTCCCCGAGGATGCCTTTCAACAAGTTGTTGATGCTTTTAAGAATGAGGTACTATCTTATTTTCTGTTGGATGCGTTGGGTAATAGGTCAAAAGGGATACCCTTCTAATATCAAATAACGCAGGAAAATAGGGACAACAGGTTAAAAAGGGCACTTCATTAGTATGGGCCAACAGGTCATGTTAGGTTATGTATCAAGTATGATGATAGATAGTCATCTAGAATGTTAAAGTAAACCTGATTTAGGGGATCGTGATCATTTATACGCAACCGGCAACTTGTAACCCAATTGACTTCTCATTATTACTAGGACACGTTTGTTATGAAGGTTTTCATTAGAAGTTATGGATATCAAAGTGTTACATAATGTTTATTATGCACTAATGGGTGTTATTAAACCCATCGAGAGTGGGTGGCAGTAAAATTATAGAAGGGTCGGTTTATTTTTATTGAAACCATAGGTCCTATATGTGTCTACTCTTTTTTTTTTTTAAACTTTTGTAGACATCACTTTGTATAAAATAATCTCATATTTTATATATTTTTAATTACAATCTCAAATAAAACAAACACGTTTCAAAACTATCATACCATTTATCTTTTATTCTTTTCTTTCAAACCTATATCCATTACCAATCATATTAACAAACCAAATGATGCCTAAGCTTTCTGTTTGCATTTATTTGACCTGTTTGATCATTATGAATATTTGATCAAAAGCCACACATCAGATATTCCAATACTTAAAATGATTCATAGTGCCTATCTATTCCTTTGAGAGGCTGATTGCAGTCAGTCCAGGTGATGTTATCTTTGAGTAGCATTTAATGTATCTCCAAGACGGACATTTTTTAAGGGTACAAGCATTGTTGTTTTGATTTCATTGATAAGCTGTATCATAGACACCTGAACCACTACCAAGATGGTTTCATGTTCTTATTTCCAGTTTTTTATAATCATTGGGAATTTGTTTAACAACAGGATGCTTCTAATGTGAAGAAAAAGAAGCAGGTGACCAAGGAAATAAAAGCGAAGAAAAAGGTTTATTTTTATTTACTTTGTAGATCTTATATTTTTCAAAACTTACATAATGGATGAACATATACTGTATTCGTATTGCTGGTGTCACATGACCTATCTACTTTGCATCAGAAGGTTGCTAATGCAGAGGATTATTTCATAGCATTCTTTAATGCTAATATGGTTTATTTAATACCTTATGCAAATTTATGAGTAATGGCGAACCTTAAATGTCTCCAGTTTTTTTTGTTTGTGATATACTGATGTTACAAGAATATCATGACATTCTTGTGTTGTTATTGAACTTGCAACTTTGATTCCTGATAAAATATTGCTAATGTGATAATGACAATATGGTAGTTTGAAGTGGCTCTTTTTTTACGTAACGGAGACAGATTGGACTAATCTACTAAGAAGGTGACAAACACCTGCTGATCTTGAATATTAGTTATTGAGAAGCTAGTGCCTACAGAAAATGAAACAAGTGATTTGGGTCTTCTTCTGTGTCCATGTGTTTCAAATATAGAAATAAGGTTAGGATACTTTGAGGGGATGAAACTCGCAAGCAACATGACATCTTAATGCAGAAAAAAGCAAGTCAGTATGCACTATGCACACAAACATTTTGGAAAATGAAAATCAAGCGTATAAAGAAATATATCACAGCGATGATGAAAATTCCTTGCTATAGAACAAGAACATTCTAGAAAAGGGTAAAATGACACTTTAAGTTAGAAAAGGAGAAAAACTTGACATCAATGATTTACTACATTAAATGCATTCGTTTTAGTATGTGCATATTCTACTTATCTGTTATCCTTCTGTAATTGCTAAGTTACTTTCATCAGTTGATTGCTCATTATACACATTTTATCTGTATATTCTCTAACTAATCTGGTTACTAAATCATGTGTTTCAGCGGAATGACAGAATTAGACGAGCAGAAAAGAATAGAAAGCTTGGTGTTAAAAGGCTAAAGCTTCAACCAGTGATAAAAGAGAAGAAGGTTACATATTGTCGCCATTATATGAATGGAAGATGCCATGAGGTTGTCTTATATTTCTATGCATTTTTCTGTTGCTTTCAAAATTCAAACTCAGTATGCTGATAGATACATACATAACATGAAATATATGCTCATTTGTGACAGGGTGAGAAGTGTAAATTCTCTCATGATACCACCCCCTTGACAAAATCTAAGGTGCGCGAATTTAGTCATTTTATGCTCTTTATTATAACGTAGGCATTAAGTTTTTACGGCTTTTTGTTGCAGCCCTGCTGTCATTTTGCTCGCCAGGCTTGTATGAAAGGCGATGACTGTCCTTTTGATCATGAACTCTCCAAATATCCCTGCAATAATATTCTCTCCAAAGGATTTTGCAACCGTGGTCCAGATTGCATGTTCTCTCATGAGGTATTATCTCTGTCATTTCCTTTTTTTCATATAACGATGTGAAGTACTTCCAACTCTTTGGTTTTGACAAAGATTTTTCCTCTTTATTTTCAGGCCCAACCAGCTGAAGGTTCTTTAAGTGCTTCACATGAGTCAAAGCTTGAACCAACGCCTCCTACAAGTTCGGGTGCTAAAAAGATAGACACGAAAACTTGTTCAGTTTCCAAATCTGTTGCATGTAACCCTGAACCGACTTCTGCTAAAATTACCCCAAAAGTATATGCACGACCACCAAAAGGTATAAGCTTTCTCTCTCAAGCAAAGTTACCAGTAGATGCCCTCTCGTCTCCTAAGGTAGATGCTGGGGTTAAAGAAATTGTGCAAACTCCCCCTTCAGTTCAAGATCCCAAAGAAATTAGCAGAACACGCCCTGCAGTTCCACATGGAATAAACTTTCTGTCGTTTGGTAAGAAACCTAGCTTGGACCATTCAAATGGTAAATATCCTTTCAAGATTAGCAGCGGAATTGGAAAGTCTCAGTTAAGTAACTTGGAGGGCGGTGAGGGTTTGAAGTCTGATTCAGCGGTAAATGTGGTCAATGGAGTCGATATTGATCTACCGACAAATAGATTGAACTTTGACCTTCAGAAAGATAGACCAAGTTCTTCTCAAAAACTGATGCCTATGTTGCCATTCATGCCTAGTATATCACAGCGAGCGCTTCAGTCAACATTAGCTTTTGCATCTAAGTTCGAGTCCGGTTTGCAGTTGAAACATTGACCATTATGATTTTTGGCAATATGCATCAGCATAACTTCTACCATGAAGAATCCTAAGCATGGGAGTTTTGTAATGTCATCAAATTTTCTCTATGATTGGGGGCATTCCTCCAGCGCAACCAACATGTGGATCGATAAACTAGACTTGGTTATGGTTTTTCATCCGGTGTTTTGTGGAAGACCAACTGCTGGCTAATTTTGGCTGTTGTAAAATGAAAATGTAAGTATTATGCTACATCTTGTTAAAAAAGGTATATATATAAAAGTTTGCATAGCAAATGTTATTTCTAACTTACTGTCATCTCTTTGCAGATTGACCTTCCATTTCTTCAGAGTCTGAAAACTTGCAGATTTTTTCATTTTACTGATGAATATGCAGAAAATAGATTTAAACAGGTAAATTATACCCTAAAAGCAGTTTCTAGTTACCAAATACTTGGTTATATCTTGCAAAGTGTAAGTGTGTTTTTTTTTTCTTTTGTTATATATACAAAAAATTGAAATATGAAAAGTATTGTCATCTTAAGCAAAAAGTTACAAATCATGATTCCAGAAGTAAATTTATAGGCTTTTGAGAACAATCATTTTTGTGATCACTTGATTGATTTAGTTAAATCTGATTGCAAGGTCTGCTTATCATTTTTCCAGTCAGTTTCATCTTGAGTGCAATAATACAGCCTGTCCGAACTGCATTTTGTACATACAACTCACTTCACCTTCGTTAACAACACCGGCTATACCAGTGTTACAAAAGTCTTTGGCAAACATACCTCTTACACCAACACCATATAATTAATACCATCCGTAGAAAAAATTATGATATTTCCCTTCGTTCCGTGAGATTTTCGGATATACACATACACACTCTAGAAGTGAGTAGAAAATTTTGGTTGGTGATAGATTGAACTTCTGGCAGGGAATTACGCCTAAACATTTATCAAAGTTGGTTATTTACAATAACCCTTATTAGGCTATTGTTAAGGGTAATGGTTAGCTTTTTCCCCTATAAATGAATGTTGCAAGTTGGACGTTGCCAACTCTATGTTATATGAACACAATTCTAATTGAAGGAGTAACCTGACAAGAATTTTCCAGTTTAGGTTGCCTGAAAAGAGCAAAAAAAAATTTTATTCAGATTATACGCAGCCTAACCGAGGTATGTCATGATTGTTTTGTAAACCTTTCCTGCCACCCACAAGTTAACAGCAAGGTTGAACTGAAAACTCTTTTAAGCTTATTAGTATAGCATTACCTGTATTGCAGTAGCCAACTATTTCGGCCAACTATAGCATTATGGTGTTAATGGTGATATGTCTAAACGGTAGACGCTTGGTATGCCAGGAGTGAAGTCATTAAAACGACTTTCCCACCCACACATGGTTACCTTTGATAAAACGATGTAACTGCTACATGATCGTACTTTTAGAAGATACCAACAGATGCAACTGCTACATGATCAAACTTGGCTTAATCAATGCTTAACGAGAGGCACCAAACAAATCTAGACAATACCTTTTTCCTGTATATGCAAATCTAATTAAAAATGATAATAGTGACTGCTTTTAAGACTTTTTGGTTTATCTAAGATGTTTCCTTTTGACAGATAATTTTATTACAATACCTACATTACTTATAAATAATTTTAATTACGTCGATTCAAAATTCTTCAAAACAACCATAATAAGTTCATCACTATACAAATTTTGCTAAATGTAATACAAAATGACAAAATAACTTTATATAAATAACATCTGGGGTAGGTTAATCACTTTACAACTTTTGGCAAATATTGTAAAAACCAAAGACTAAATATAAATAACATCTGGAGTAGGTTAATAACTTTACGACTTTTGCGAAAATGTAAAACCAAAATGACAAAAAACAACTTTATACAATAACATATCTTCTCACAATTCAACATTTCAATAATATCATATCAATTTACTATTTACACAAGAAACCGATAACAAAACCTTGGCAACATAGTCAACTACTTCTGTGACAAATTAAATTCAAACAAAAAATCATCCCACTAAACTTAACTATAAACACATATAAACAATGGGACATTAATAACTCCTTTTCCTTTACACTATACATAAAAAAACACAATAAATGTTACAAGACATATAATAATATACTAACAATTAACAATTCATTTATTATAATTAATAAGGGTGAACATTTTTGCTTAAGCCACCATGTACATTAGTAAAGAACCCCATCAATTCCGGGCGGTAAGGCAAGTATGATTTCCGGCGTTCTTCTTCCGTGTGTCCGCCTCTGCTTCTCATGTAAGCCTCGTGTGCCGAAATCGTCGTCTTTTTAACAACTTTCGGCCCCTTTCGTGTTGTTCCATTTCCGTTATTAACTTTGACAAAAGTCCCCTGACGACTTACATGATTATCCCCATGACTAACAACCGCCTTTGTAGATGATGACGACGATGTAGACGACGTCGTTTTATGATCATTAGAGGAGTGTTTGAGAAACACAAAGGCGTCACGACCATCACTATTGCTTCTATGAACTTTTTCTCTTAATCTCCAAAGTTTTGAGAATCCAGTAGAATTACTTTTTTTACTGAGCCCGTTTTGTTCATGATGAGATGAATTATTATTATTATTACTAGTTGATGACCATTCGCAATATGGACCTGCAACAGCTTCTTCCTGATCATCCATCTTTTTAGATGACGACGTCTCGGATCCTCCTCGAGGAGGCATCTCGGTAAAAACTCTATTTACCGGGGGTTGGAAAGGTAAATATTTTTGATCATCATGATGAACTTGTTCAAGTTCATATTCAGTGCCATCTAATAACAACTTTTGATCGAATAACGGGAAATTTTGACCGTCTTCAAACGCGTATATACCACCAGGCGATGAATTACCGTCATCATCGCCTATAAACACGAAACTAAAATCATCGTCATCGTCATTATTTTCGGCATCATCGTGATGTTCATTTTCATGATGCGTCGCATTGAAGTCTAGCTTGTGTAATTCTTGGCTAATTTTATTGTCAATATCTTCTTCATGTCGATCGTTGTTGTGACGATCTGTATCTGAACTCATATCCATCTGTATCGGTATCTGTATCGGTATCGGTATTTTTTGATGTCCAATCTAAAAGGTTAACTAAATTTCAGATCCAAGATGTATGAAACAAAATTTGTTAAAAAAGTTATTGAGGAGTGAAAAGTAGTTAAAAATGTGAGAAATGATTGTGAAAAATATGGAAGTGGTTGTATATATAGAAAGGTATGGGAGTCAAAGTTGGGTTTTCATTCACTATGGTTTGCCCAAATATTTGAATTGACTTTTATGGTTTACTATGTATTTTATTTTGTTCTAGGTTTTTTTCTTTGAATTTTAGGGGGTGTTTCTGGGCGTAAATGTGAACTGTAAGGGGGGAATTTGATAGTTCAAAGGCTTAACGCGTTCTAGAATATAGAAATCAGATCGAGAAATAGTCTTGTTTCGTCGAGCCTTAAAATTCTTGATGAACAAGAAATTTGTTCAATAATGAACGGTTAGTAATAAAACTAAAATAGATATTAATATGTGCATTTCTTTTAACTAAAAGAATAAATAAATCAACACGCTGATAAAGTCAAATATGTTGAAAAATAATCTTCTTTATAGGTTGTTGTTATGTTTTGTTTGTTGTTCTTACTCTCGCTCTTTATATTTCCAAGAAAAGATAATTTTCCTCTTGGCATGGGTTGTGTCTATTGTTTCTCTTGAACAATTTTGTATCTTATAGATACTTGTGCTTTATGTACACATATTCATGTTTATGTTTCTATATTTTCTGTTCGGTTTTTTTTATTCTGTTTCTGTTAAATAAAGTAAAACACGAATATGTGGTAAGTCATTACACATGCCGTCTTCTACTTCTTTTTCCTTCTGTTGTTGTTTATTGTTATGGCATCCTGACCTTCTTTCCTTCGTTTTTATCTCTTTTTGTTTTGTTTTTTTGCTCTTTCTCCTCGTACATATATGTATGTATGTAGAAACGACGAGCCATTGTTCACAATATCAAAGATTAAATCTCAAAAAAACATTTTTTATTCACACAATGTACTCAACATGATTTGAATCCTTTCAAAAATTTTCCCTACAATTTCTACATACACCCATCTGTGGGTGTGTGTATGAAAAATATATGTGTATGTATGTATGCATTATGAGATAATCAATTGTCTTTACTTTGTTTTGCTTTGAAACTTAAAAGCAACAAAACAAAAAAAAAATATAAAAAGCAATAAACTGTTGTTTTTTCCATTGAAAGTTTAAGGAGGAT
>JANDBE010000001.1:1297743-1307814 GCA_024320915.1 Erigeron philadelphicus
TATTTGCACACCGGGCATACAGGCGTTTTCTATAAAACTTGCAATAAAACACTGCATTTTACATGAAACTGCCCGTTTTATCGGTGTTTATATGAACAGTGCGGTGTGTATCTATAGTATCACCTTATAATATATATCCAGAAAGTAGATTAATAAAAACTGACATGGAAAGTAACTAAAGAGTGGCTCAAAGTACCCTACATGTATATAAAGAATGGCTGAGATTAAATTTACATTATTTATACTTTTTTGTTTGAACATGTACAAGAGAAGAATACGAAAACACGACTACAATTTTCCCAATTTTGTTGTTTTTTGTATCGGATTTATCCAGTTTGTCATGCGGGGCACGTTATATCAAGAAAGGCGCCGCACGAGACAAGAAGGGTATACCCTTGGTTTCGGGTTAGACCGAGAGTATGGACGTACATATAGAACCACGTATGCTCATAAACCATCTGGACAAGAAAAGGTTTCGATATTTTTATATATAAATAGAATGATAATGTGTGAGAGGCTGAGGGTCCAAATGATAAAGACCATATGTTTTGTGTTAACTACATAACAAAGTGTAGAAATGGAGGGTTCAACTGTATAGTCCGTGAAGGCATGTGATCCCAAATTGAAGGGCTGTTATCTCATCTTTCTGTTGTTTGGTTTTTGACAACTTTACACACACTAAAAAAAAGGTCCTACTCACTCACGTGTCCATTTTTGTCTTTCTACAAGCATACTTTAGGCTTTCAAAAAAAATTATTTTGCTACCAACGAAATACCCTTCAATTATTCCAATCATGTAAAGGAATAGTTTCTTTTTATTATTTGAAGGGAAATATCTAATATATTAAATCGGGTTGATCCAAATGGTCGACATTACTTCATGATTACAATGATCCATATGATCGACATTACTTCATGATTACAATCATATTTTATTCAACATTTTAGCCGTGTGTCTTTGCTAAAATATTAAAAACACATTCGGGGTTATCGAGATGAATGTGTTTTGTTCATGAATTAAACAAAGACGGTATTAAAGATAGAAATTGCAAACGGTTATTCATACAAAGTAGTAATAGGGACAAGAATTTAACACTTTATTGTTTAAGTAGATATGCTAGCTCACATGGGCCTCCAAGGTATCAACTACAAAGACATGACATTTAGCTTTAATTTCAATGGGGAGTCTAGATAAGTAGTCCTTGGTTGATATAAATACATGTGAATGAACAAGATATCCACTTACCATCAAAAGAGAAAATAGAGTTAGAAAGGTATGGAGATGGAGTTTAACTTGAATTTAACCACCATCAACGTTATGTCCTGGTAGTTAATGTTCTCATAACAGGTCTCAAGTTTTTATTAATTTAGTGTTGGCCAGGAAAGATACAAAAATGGTCTTGAAGATATACCGGTAAGTGGCGTTTGTTTGAGACTTAATAAAATAAGTCATGACTTAATCAAAAATACTTAATCCATTAAGTCATCAAAAGTGTTTGTTTTTATGACTTAATAAACAAAAAACAACTGTATTGACTTAATCCATACAGACATTACTTATCATTTCAGTCACTTAATAAATTCAGTTACTTAATGGTTAAAAAAACAAACAATCCCACTCTCAAGCTTATTGGGTAGTAAAAATCTTTCATTTAACCGTTTAGAGTTGGAAATCAAATTGTCAACATTAGTTCATCTTAGTAAAATCATACTAAATATAATAATTATTTTTTTTATGTTGGTGACAAAGTTATTATACTTGATACATGCTCCATTATCAATCTAAGTTAAGTTACCATCAGAAAACCATATTATGATTATTATCTCAATGTGCTACTTCAAGAATATAACTCGGCTCATATAATGTCAAACAAATAATCTTACAATTATTATGACGTTTCTCCATTGAAATACATTTTGTAAATTCATTAATTTCAAAATACTTTCAGACAAAAAAAATGTTGCTAAAAATGTTATACAACTTACAAGAGATTAAAGGGTAAAGTTTATGTAGGAACCATTCACATATGAAAATAAGTAATATTAAGGGTAACTTGATTTATTCATTTGTGAATGAATATATCATTTATATATAAACATCAAGTTATAATTTAAAAAGTTTTTATTATTCTTTTATTTCAGATCAGATATTTAGAAATCAAAAGAGTATAATCATCATCTTTTGGTTGGAGTCCTAAATAATACCTACCATTATAAATGTCTACTTACAACATTAAAGCCCAACTCATATGTAACAAACTATGATTATTTATTCTCCTATGAATCTACACCAACTTTTATTTTGTTTGCAAAATATATAGTACCTCTTTCAGATAATTAATTTTCTATTGATACATTCATGCCAATTTCGAATCTATAGTAATAATTAAGCAATAATTAATATCAAACTACAATAACTAACTAACAAAAAGTTAACAATATACAATTAATGTACTAAACCAGAAAGCATATTCGTTAAGCTTTACATGGTGTATATAATTAATAATAACTTATGATCCATTGCCAATAAGATAAGTGGCGTATTGATAAGATCTTTGTATCTTGTGATATCTTTCAGGTTCGAAACTCACTCTTTACCACGGGCCGTTAAAAGAAAAATGACTTATGATACATTATTTTAATCCAACTTAAAACTAAATTTGGTAATCAAATCAAGATATATTTGTTTGCTTTCAATAAGCCAATATGTGCTACAGAGATGCATATGACAAGAGACCCTCCAAGTATATTAGTGGGGTCAAAGCATAATCTTTTACATCATTAGTATCTGTCTGTTTTCGTTAAGTACATATAAATCAGCTTATGTGAACCGTTAATAAAACCATCAAAGGTTTTGTTTAATTTCATTTTCTACATTCAACTCGTCTAACGTAAGCGAATCACGGGAGCTTATTCAATGTATAATGATCCTATGGCCTGCATAAAAAAACAAAGTGTTTAACTGAGTAGAGCCAAGAACACTAGACTATACACTAAATGATATGAAATGTTGTCTTAAACGAAATTATGACTAACGGAACATTTCTTCTAAAAGAATTAGTACTAGTTTAGGAATAGGGTTAATTGCATAAAAAGACCAACTTTATTGTGAATTTTGAAATGGGCAATCAAAATGGTTTAAACTCAGTAGAAGGTAACAAACTTTCAAATATTCACTTGAGATAATCTTCAACCCGAGCCCCATGTCAAATTAAACGTCAACATGATCAAAGTTACTGACTTGACATTTTCTACAAATGATTTCAATATATCCCAGCCTGCAAAAAAGTGCCTTAAAACAAAATCCGTATTGAAAGTTTAGGTTTTTATGATGTAAATATGTTAGGATTGTGTTAAAACATGTTTGTTCTTGCAAACTATTTTTCTGTTAATGGCCAACACATAAAGCCCCCCTACCCTGGGTAACCCAATGTTGAAAGACAACCCCATATCTTTAAATGCAGACAGCGTTAGGTAGCCCAAGCAGGTTAAATTTCATAAAGGCCAAGCCGATAATTGAACCTCTATCTCATGGGTAAAATCTCGGTGCTTCATGACTTCAACTGTGGATCATTGGTGTTCTATTTGCCATTTAATAAAAGAAATGTTTAATTTAGAACAAAATGTTAAAGGTACGATCGTCCAAGTAATAGATCATTGTTAAGCTAATAAAGACAAGGAAGCAAGAGGGGATCACCTTAATTCTTGCTGATAAAGTGAAATCACATGCCAAATTTGCTTAACCAATTTGCCAAAAACCTGCAATAACATATTGCCATTTGGGCAAAAATGGGACCAATTAGTGGGACCATGTCAAAAACCCAACTAAATTTCACAGAAAAGATAGAAGAAGAAAGTTTAGAATAAAAAAAGGAATGTCAGGCGCTATCAAACAATCTCTGGCTTTGCAGAGCTACATTACTCTTATAAGTCCCCTGCCTATATAAACACCAAAAAAACTACTCATTTTGGCCATCTAAAAATCCACCAATTAGATACAAACACATATCACACACACATTCAAACATTCTTACCGACATGGGTGGTTTTAGTTTCAGAAAGCTAACATTTGCCCTTGTCATTGCAATTCTTGTGTGGGCTTCAAGTATTGAAACTTGCAATGCCAGAAGGGGTAAGCATTGGAGGCATGGCACCTTAAGTTCTTTGTACAAGAAAAAAGGAAAGAATCATGGACACCAAGTCATTGTTGAAAAATCAAAATCAAAGTCAAAGTCAAAATCAAAACAAAAACAACCGCTCCCAACCCCAGAAGAACCGCAGGCTCCTCCTACACCACAAAAGGGTTCAAAGTTTAATGTGCTCGATTATGGAGCTAAAGGGGATGGTAATTCTGACGATACAAAGGTGAGATATTCGTTTGTCATAAAAATTAAAATAAAAACTTGTAGGGTGTTCTCTGACAATGTGTAGCATTCATGTTTAGAATACCATACCATGTTTGATAGAGCAATCTCTATCAATAAACCAGATGTCACGCCGCGATACATCAACATGTATCCTAAAGTTCATGAGCATATTCCTCATTATGCCTAAAAACTTCAAAAAGGTTTATAGCATGGGTCCATAATAACTTTGTCTAACTTCATCTTACACATTTAAAACTAATTTGTGTATTCTCTACAAATGCCACCTTTATTATTACAAGCATACCAGTGCATATATGTTTCAAGGTCAATTACATTCATATCTTAAACTTATCCTTTTGGATTAATGAGAAACACCTATTATTATAGAATCCAAGATAAATTTAACAGGGAGAATTATTATCAGATTAATCACTCACATACTTTAGAAAATACTATTCTACTAATTAAGAAACTCGATGCTTACATAATCGTTTTATGAATACCATGTCACTAAAAAACCTCTGCATCTTTCATGGTTTAGGAAAATGCTGTTAAACGGTTTAAGTCGCATTTGTTCAATACCTGGATCTCATTTCCATGATACAAAGGACACATGAAAATGTGATCCAAAATGGAAATCATAAGGATTAGGTATCATTCACATTGACGTTGACAATGTAGATAAGAGTCTTAACACATAGTGTACGTAAAAATGCTGCCATATTGGTTCATATTAGTACTTGATTTCGGTTTCAATTTTTATTTCTTAGACCTATTTAGATATTGATACTTGCATTGTTAAAGATAATGTTTAGTTGTTTACCCTTCATTGGCACATATCATCACCCTAAGATTACAATTATGCATTCAGAATACTTGCATTTTCCACATCCACCACCTACTAACCATTTCTACACTTTTTGTTCAGCATAGTAAATGAACTAAAGCAATCATATAAAAGTTCTAAAAAGTAACATATCATTCCCAAAATAAATTCAACAATTCTTTTTGGAAAGCTTCAATAAATACTACATATAAGGACATCAATTTATCACAAGAATTACAGTTGGTTTGCATATTTTAGTCTATAACTTGTAAAAAAAAGACAAGTGGCTGTTATATGTTCCCTTTTCTTAAAGTTGCATACAATCATAGGATAAATAATTGGAAAAAAAAACAATCATAACATAAAAGATAACAAGAAATGGATGACAAAAAAGAACAAAATTAAGTAGGACCACTCAGAAGACTCTCATGTGGCAGTTTCTATCGTTTTGATTCCCAACAATAATTGTATGTTGTCAAATGCAAACTACCAATATGTACATGTTGTGTACGTATCATCTCCCATCAAAAATACTTATACTCGTAAGTCGTAATTAACTATTTCAGTATATACAGGCCGAAAATTTAAGTGCTGAAATTTTAATTAAAGAATATAATACACATATTAGATAGTAAAATTTAAAGTGAAAGCAATTTACTAACCAAGTGAAAAGTACTTATGCGTTGCATAATGCAGGCATTTCAAGCTGCTTGGGCCGATGCTTGTAAGTCGGAAGCGTCAATGATGATCGTGCCATCGGGTTACGAGTTCCTCGTTGGACCCATTTCTTTCTCTGGTCCTTACTGTCAAAGAGACATTCTTTTTCAGGTACATTATGCAAATTATATCATTTTATTGAAACTAGAGTGGCATTTCGACCCAATTACTTATAAATAGGTCGATTTAATGTATTTTAACTCAAACGGGTCGAATAACAAGATCCTAGTAACAAGTCAAATAGGTTAAAAGCCGCTCTATAATTTCTTTACAGTGTATATTGACCCCTAAATATTGCATTCAAACATTTATGTTCTTATACAAATAATTATCTATGGGTGTACCTGGCCCCACTAGTTTTGATTGGTCCTAAAAATTTACCCATTTGGTCCAAAACCCCGTTTTTTGACCTGTTACCTGGCCCGCCCATCATTCATTCATTCCACTCTCAAATGGAACAATATAGGGACAATAGATAATTCCATGAAGGATATGCCTAAGAACTAGTAATCTAAAGTCTAAACAATGGATTAATTATATTGCAGCTTGATGGTACAATCATAGCTCCAACAGACTCGAAAGCATGGGGTAAAGGTCTCCTGCAATGGCTTGAATTTACGAAACTTGTAGGACTCACGATCAAAGGAAAGGGCACAATTGATGGAAGAGGCTCGGTTTGGTGGACAAAATCTATACTTGATGATCCTGTTGACAATGAAGAGAAACTAGTAGTAGCAATAAACAATATCACAATTACAGAAAATCTACCAGTAAATTTTTTGCCCTGTAACTTTTGATAGCGTATATAACTGGAATAATCAGTATATGTTAGTAACTTTTCTTAAATATTGCTTTTGACAGATAAGCAGCTCCCTTGAAGGGAAAATGCCTAGCGTCAAGCCAACGGTAATGATCACTTTAAAGAACATAACTTCATAGATATACTTTTAAAATCGCTCGTAGTGTGAGATGGCATTAATCTTTTCATTTTTCCTATACAGGCGCTGAGGTTTTATGGGAGCTTTAATGTGACAGTTACAGGCATAACAATTCAAAATAGTCCTCAATGCCACCTCAAGTTTGATAACTGTGACGGCGTTTTAGTATACAGCCTTAAGGTCTCATCTCCCGGTGACAGTCCCAATACCGATGGAATTCACTTGCAGAACTCCAAGGATGTGCTCATTCACACGGCAGACCTTGCTTGTGGTAAATAACATTATTTTCTTAAGTTCTACGGTTGAATTACTTACATAGCTTCAAATGCCCTTTGAATACCCACACTAGCAATATATTAAAAGTTAATGGTAGGCTGCAGGTTCAGTTATAAAGACAAGGTATAAAAATTTCTAAAGGCCCTGTAAACTTAGTGATATTACGAAACAACCTTATCCTAAGCTATTTACAGAACCACATCCTTGAAGCATTTCCTAATATAGTCAGATTCATGGCAACCAACCATTGTTGACATTTATCCACCGAAATCTCAAGAATATGATAAGGAATGCTTACAGTGACAAGCATGCCTAATCTAAAAGGAATTATGTTGAACCCCATGACCCCACCACCCGAGAGACATAGCAAAAGTATCTTGTCACATACTTGAATTTCTATCACCTTGTCCATAGCTCAAACAAAAAAGTGTGCATATACAAACAACTAAAAGGGCATCTCCTTGTCTAAATTAATCTAAATAGTGAATTACCACAATATACATGAAGTTAATACAACTTACGAGGTCACTGCAGAGAAACAAAACTTGACTTGTTCTGAATATCAATTAACGTTGTGTGCAGGCGATGATTGCATATCCATACAAACAGGATGCTCAAACGTATTTGTCCATGATGTCAATTGTGGACCAGGCCATGGTATAAGCATCGGAAGTCTAGGAAAAGATGGCACAACAGCATGTGTCTCCAACATCACTGTCCGCAATGTTAATATGCATAATACAATGACTGGTGTTAGGATCAAAACTTGGCAGGTACAATTACGAAGTACCAATTACTATCACACGAAGTAGCAACAACCTAATAACATTTCAACTTACATTAATTCGCAGTCTAATGAATTAAGACATAATTAAAGATTTAAAGCAAAATACTACTTAGCTTAGCTTAATTTAGCACACAAAATACTGATCTCAGGATGTTTTTGTGCAGGGAGGGTCAGGGTCTGTCCAAGGAGTATTATTCTCAAATATTCAAGTATCTGAAGTCGAATTCCCAATCATGATTGATCAGTACTACTGTGACCACAGCAGCTGCAGCAACCACACATCTGCCGTTTCTGTTTCAAACATTGCGTATGAAAATATAAAAGGAACTTATACAGTGAAACCAGTTCACGTCTCGTGTAGTGACAACATGCCATGTAGGGACGTAAGGCTGACCGACATTGAACTCAAACCAGTCGCCAAAGGCTATCACATGTACGATCCGTTCTGCTGGCAAGCTTTTGGGGAACTGAATGCACCAACGATCCCAGATATCGGTTGTTTACAGCAAGGCACGCCATCTAGCAGTTGGGATCCTGATGAGTCAGGATGCCCAGCTTAACGTACGCATGATTTGGTGCATCAATTAGCGAGGTCGGTGTAGTTGCTGGCCCCTTTCAGATCATATATAGAGCTGCTTGAAAGTGAGTATATATAGGATTATATTTATATGTAGTATAATATAATATATAATACTAAAAGATTGGTTGTATTAAAGGGATGCTTGATTCATATTATGTTAGATTTGTACACTGGAAAGAAAGAAGTTGTGCCTTATTTATTTAGTTATCATATCATTGGATGTTATGTTAGCAATGTGTGGCAGCATCTTTTCATTGTTAGATGATCGCGTGCTTACTTAGATTTTTTTTTTCTTGAACGATCGTTGAATTGCCTTTAGCTAGGAATACACCACATGGGGGGAGAAACCCCCAATTAATTTAATTGGGGAAAACCCTGCTCCCTCCGATTCGAACCCAGGTCTCCTGGATCCAAAGCCATCATTGAAAGACTCTCGTACCACTGGGCTGTGAACCCAATGGTGTGTGCTTACTTAGTTAGTTCTCTGCAATGCAAAGTAATGTTCATACGGTTTGGTTACACTTAATCATTTACATATTGTAATTTATTTTGCCTTTTCAAAATTAAAAACATAGAAAAATACAGAATAACAATGATCAATCCCTCTAAAACAGCATACAAAAGACAATCAGTTCATGTAAAGCAACAACGATGTTCGTGTTTTTTTCGGGTAATAACTACATACATGATCCTGCTTGTTGGGTTCATTTTACCTCCCTAAATGCAAGAGCATCCGGTGTCGTTTGGAGTGAGCCATCTGGCACCATTGGTTCGGGGATGGGTTGTGGTTGCAAAGTTTCGATCGACTCCCCTGATTTTTTTGTTTTTTCTTCATTTTACACACATTATTGCATAATTAAAAAAGAAGTAGGTACGAGGTTATACTATACGGAGGTTAATGATAACCACAACAAAAATGGTGTGTTTACAGTGAGATGAAAATGATGTGACACATATGATTGTATTGGATCGTCCTCCCCCATTATGTGGTAATTGGTAATTCTACTCTACTTGTGACGATTATGAGTTCGATTAATATAGGGTTTTTTGGAGGATTTTAGTTTCTGCATATCGTGTGAATATAAAGTCTCCAGCTTCTTCATTGTCACTCTCCTCGTGACTCTCCTGACTCGCACCACTACAAAACTATAAAATAAAAAATAAGCACATGATAAAATATACAAAATAAAATCAAAAAGTATAAAAATATAAATAGTAAATTGAATTTATGGGCTAAATTGATAATCTTTTTAAACGAGAAAAGTATTTCACAAATGTATCATACTCTAAGGATAAAATTCAAAATTAGTTTTTATATAATATCTACCTACCTATATTACAAGAAAACCCCTCTTTTTACTGTGGTTGAGTAAAAGAAAGCCACGTAGACGTGAATAATTCAATACTATTGGTGCATTTATTTATCTCTTTTCTTTTTCCTACCAATGCTGTTGACCCATCCCCTTTCACACCCATCTGCTCTCACTCTCCATCTCTCTATCATATCACATACACACACACTCTCGCACTGTATATACATAATACATATAAACAACCGCCTCAAACCCCCAAAACCACCA
>JANDBE010000001.1:1382043-1399062 GCA_024320915.1 Erigeron philadelphicus
ATCTAAAAATGAAAGATGTACTTGTAAGTAAATGGCCAATTAGAGAAACTAATCTAAGTTATCCAATGGATAAAATAGGTAGACACTTCTCTTGTTCATTTTATATACGTAAGTTACAAAATGGTGAGAGTTATAATAAAAGACTTTGTATAGCCAAACACCATAAAGATTGAGTTCATGGTGGAATTAGTTAGATGATTGTGAAAGAAATGAGTTTATTGAACTCATAGTTATATATTATATATTGTGTCGGTGGCGAAGAACAATTTATTGAGCCTAATACCAATATAGTGCCAATTTGCCAAGTTAAGGTGAGTGTATATGTATATGATCATAGTTATGTTATATAGAGGTCATAGGTGGATAATTCCTATGACCCAATTGTATGTTGATTTTGTATAAGACTAGTAGATGATGAGATACCTAGCATATATTGATTTTGTGTGAGACTAGTAGATGATGAGATACCTACTAGCATATATTATGTGTAAGACTAGTAGATGATGAGATACCTACTAGCATATATTGTCAGCAAGACTAGTAGATGATGAGATACCTACTAGCATATATCCTTCGCCAAGTAGAATTAGCATGATCATGATTTGTTTTGTTGTTGTTTTGATTATTGAATGAATGGCTCAAGTTGTTATATGCACTTAAAATCGTGTAGCTAGATATTAATCATATGTATATGCATTCACTAAGCAATTGTTTATATTTTAGTTGTTTGACCTTTTTATAAGAAGTGATAGTAACAAAGAAAAGGAAGTTAGCAAGTGAAGCTAAAGTTGAAGATTGTAGATTATTGCTTTGAAGGTGGACATCTTGAGTAAATTTGGTGTAGATAATCCTTTTATACATTTTGGCTCATGATACATATATTTTTTTGGTTAACAAGTCAAGTTTGGTATAAAACCCTTGATAATGTCAAGTTTTTGGTTCTTTGAAAGGTATATGGTAATGTAAATGTTAGTAGATCAATGGTTTGGATAATCGACCCATTTCGTTGTAGCTTGGGTAACCTACCGACTGAATAGTTTTGGTAACAATGTGGAATGTAAATACTATTTTTGATGTCATATTTTTGATTGGAAAATGAAAGGAAGTTTTGATGTATGATTGTTGAGTCAAGGTGCAGGACGTATCAAGGTTGGCTATGGGTTCTGGGTAGAAACATCCCACTGCGTCGCAGTAGGAGTCTGCAGTCCCACTGCGCCGCAGTGGGGATCCACTGTAAAAAAAAGTCGGTTTTTGATTAAATGAAGTTTGGTTTATACATTTTGTTATCAGAGTCATGGTTCAAGGGATTTAGGTATTCCATCTTTTAGTTAGGATGCCTAGACTTAAACCATAGGAAGTTGACTTTGACCCTAGGTTTTGGGATGTTCATGTTTGAGAATTGAAGTAGTTAGTAAGGTTGATTTAAAATGAAATAGTTTATGATCATAATAGAGCTGACCTATTATCGGTCATAAGCTATTACGTTTTAAATTGAACTTACTAAATATGGAAATGATCGAATGTGAATGCTTGGGGTATTAGAGATTAAGTTGTGAATGAAATGTGATATTTATAAACTTCCTGAATTTTGTAGTATGGATTCATCTCAAGGTGAAGGTGGATCAAATCGTGACAGAGACAAGAGCGTAGTAAATGAGATAATAGTTGAACGGGAAGATATAACCCGTGACTTCATTTGTGAGCAAATAGGCAAGGCGTTAGAAAACTTTTCTCCATTTATTATGAAGAAGTTGAATGAGATGTTGGAAGGAGTGATGAGTGATTCAATCGCCAATAAAATAAAAGAAGAAGTGGCTTTATCGGTACATGAAGAATTTGATAAACGTTTTCCCAAAGATAAGGCACCGAAAACTCAAACTATTGAGAACCAAGCGAAGCAAACGAGTGAGAAGCCTTATGATCTTAAGAACTTCACGATCGCTAAACCTTCTAAATATAAAGGGGACCCTGACCCTATTGTGAGCACCAAGTGGGTGAATGAGATTGAAGGATCTTTCCGTATCACAAAGACTCCACCTGAAGACAAGACTTTCTATGGGACGAGCATGTTGAGTGATAGGGCTAAATTGTGGTGGGATATCGAATTGGTGAAGAAAGGAGAGGACGCGATGGTGAAGATGGATTGGGCAAATTTCAAAGTGGCTTTCTTTAAGGAGTTTCGGTCTGAAGCCGATGTGACTTGACTTAGAAGCGAGTTTATGAACGATTCGTAAGGTGCCATGAATGTAAACGAATTTTGTGTGAGGTTTCTTGATAAAGCACAACTTTGTCCGGAGTATTTGAAAGATGATAAGTTGTTGAAAGAACATTTCTACCGAAAACTCCGCAAGAGTATTAGAGAGAAGATCACTCTTCTCCAAGTTGAGACTTTTAATCAATTGGTTGATGTGGCAAGATGGCATGAGGTAGAGCAGGGCATGCCAGATGAAGAGTTCTTAAAGAGGAAGGCGGAGCAAAATGATTCTCCAAACAAAAAGTTCCGACCAAGTGGAAGCTCGGGGAGTAACTCTTCTAGGAGAAATGCTCCCACACGTAATAATTGTGGAAAACATCATTCTGGAGTTTGTCGTTTACGTCCTAATGATCATAAATACTACTCTTTCAATAATGCACATAAACCTACTAATAAACCACATAACCAATGAAAAATTTAATACTCGTGCTACATACAATTGTAAACTATGCTATTAGACCTATAACAACAATTATGAAGAGAGATTATTTATGTTTAAGATTTGTTCCATGACCTAACTTTTATATTATATATAAGGATTATAGATAGATTCATAGATAAGTCCAAATGTTTTCACATTTTGTATATGAAGTTTCATCAGAAGCTTTATTACATTATCTTCTATACTAATAAACTATCTACTAATCAACGATATTCGTTGTTAAAAAATCGTTAAACACTAACAACAAACAAAATTATGTAAACTCCTTTTATTGTATGAGTTGTATGATACTTTAGGGTCTCGTGTTGTCGTTCTTTGAGACTAGGTGAAGATCTGTCTTAGCTTTAGAAGGTTTAGATTTTTGAGCTTGTGAACAATTATGCCCAACCGGAAAAAAAGAATAATGTTTACACTCAAGTTTCATTACGAAGATGTACGAAATGACCGGAAGAAATGGGATTCAAACCCATAATAGAAGCCAATCGACTCATATGTAGAGGTGCGGAAGGTTGGGCACTCGAGGAACCACAGAGCACTCCATTTTGGGGATGTTGTTTACACTACTAAAGGTAACAACTAAAACTCTAAAAGTGCCAGAACGACTCTAGTGGTGCATCTTAAGAATAGGAAATTGTTCGGGCAAGGATGGTGAAAGTTGTCGGGTTGACCCTGAAGGCCGAATTCGCCGGTGGTGAAGGAAAGGCTTTTAGTGGTCCAATTAAGGTTGAATGTGAAAAAGAGGAATCTAGACTTGCCCCTTGGGCAGGCGGCGGAAGAATTTCCGATAGAGAATTCGCTTCCGACCTAAGCAGGTTGCACCGTAGGTACACCCCAACCCCGTTCCTTGGAAAGAAAAAGGTAGCTGTATCGACTGAATCACTCTAAGGGTCTAATATGTGGGGCCGGTGCGTGGGGAACAAAACGGTTCATCAAGCCATTTTTAACTTTCTCTCTAAGCCCTTAGTCTTGCAAAAGACCATTCCCTCACAATAGGTTTATTCCTCCCCACTAAAAAAAGAGTGATTGGCCCGGGTTGGGTAAGAGCGAGTCGTGTCCGTATCCCCGCTGTTCTCCTGTTTGTGAATTTTTCCCTGCGCTGATTCAGGATCCTTCTTATCGCTCATGACTTGTATTGTAGTCGGCCCGAAATGCCTCTCTATGTTTGCCGTTGTATTTTAAAAATTGATTTTATGTTTTCTAAATTGCGTTTTAAGAAAACATGTTTTAACATGCTTTTTTAAACTGCATTTTCCTCTCTATAAAAACACATCTTTTTTAATGGGATTATTTGTGTTTTATAGAAATCCAGTAAATGATTTGTTTTTGAGCTTTAGTTCAATAGTTAAATGATCGTTATATGTCAAAGCACGATACAAAGTTTTCAGTAAAATTCGTTTTGAAAAAGAAAAATAAAGCAAAATGATTTTGTTAACAATCGGGTGACTTGCACACACTTGGTGACAACAAGGCAGTTTGTAGATAAAGGGGACAGGACTCAGGAGTACCGATCAAATGAAAGACCGAAAGTCAAATAGGCGAAACAAAAAGAAAGACAGGTATAGGAATGATTGAAAAAGTCAAAATTGGGGGATGATGCTAGTTGGTGTAAAACATTCAAAGCATGTTTGTCACGTCACTTATTGAATTCCGACTGCCCCCTTCTTCTACTCTACTCAAATCAAAACAATACATACAACCTTCTATATCTATATATACTCATCAATCCATTTTATTCCCACCTAATTCATTTTAATCATCATCATTGTCTGTGTGTGTGAAAATAATAAAATAATAATGGAAGGCGGGGGCGATAGAATTGAGGAGGAAGTTACAATCGTAAATTCGCCTGCTGATCATATCTCTCATTTAGCTCTTGATATCGGAGGTATTCATCCATTTTATTATTATCAAATTTTCTTTTTAGATTGCTTTTCTATTTTGTTATTCGAATATGTTATTATTATCCAAGTATATTAAGTTAAAATATCTACAAAAAAAATTCCCCAAGTGTACAATGTTATGTTTAGAGTAGTCGAAAATCGAAGAGTTTTGCATATTTAGAAGGATTGATTAGTATATGATCACCACTAGAATGAAATATAGTTGCTGCTGCTTAAGTTTCTATTGTGTTACTGTCAGATGAAACTGAAAATTGCCACTTGTCACCCGAAATCTACGCATAGATTGTATGGAGATGGAGATTGTTTTGTTCATATGAAGGTGACAATGTTTCTTAAATAAGACAGTTAACATGGTTGATGGTCGGCAGGAAACGATGGGTGACGCCCATTCGTTTTAGATAGCTTTTAAATACGGATGAAGTCAGTGTACTAGATGTTGCATGATGTGTGTTATGGACAAAACAGCTACTATGTAAATAAATGGAAGCAAGGACAGGTAGTTTTTCAATGGAAACTGAGATTTGACTACTAATATACATGGTTTTTTTGGTAAATTAAAACGTTCGTTTTAAATGAGTTTCGAGATTTCAATTTATCTGATCCAAATGTTTCTTATATAGGAATAGTGAGTCAAAGATTATCTGCCTCCTGCATGTTCGTGATTTTTCTTAAACCCATTTACTGACAATTATTCCATTGGTGAACCTCACTATTTGCCACTGCTTTTACATTGCATATGTTGCTACGTCCTATATAAGCTGTTAATTCCATATATGTAGTTTACAATGGTTAGCTCTTTAAATCATATTTTTCACCAGGTTCCCTCATCAAGATGGTGTATTTTTCTACAAGCAGAGAACAACTTATAGACAACACACAGAACAACTCTTCGAGAGATAGCAACGAGGTGTCAAAGGGCAGCAAAAAAAGACGTCTTATAAATGGAAGGCTATACTTTATAATGTTTGAAACAAGTAAGATAAACGAGTGTTTGGATTTTATTGCATCAAAGCAGCTTCACAATAGAGGTACCCATTGTGATTTCATATTCCCATATGGTTATCGAATTATGATTTAATAGCAACATTTGTATTTCCATCTTTTAATCATCCATATAAAATTTGCCTTAAAAGACTTTGATTACTAGTAGACATATCAACATGTTATGCTATTGATGATTAATTAGGTTACATTGTTAGTCTAATTTAGATCATTGTGCCTTCAGGTGTTCACCATTGTGGGTTCCCAGCCAGCGACACAAACACTATTAAGGTGAAGACTGATGACAAAACAACTAAATTAAAATCAGAAAAGACGCACACGCATAGGTTCATACATCCTATGCTCTAAAGCCAGATGGTTTTTGCTAAAGAAGAGAATGCTTCTACCTATATGTACCTCGGCTTTTTTACTATAATAGTTGCATTCTAGAGATACAATCATGTCAACACTTTGCTAAAGAAGACTATGCTTCTACCTAAATAATTACCTCGTTTTTTTTTTCTAAAATAGTGGCATTCTACAGATACAATCATGTCCACACTTGCATGTTGATGCTCCATGGCTTCAACACTAACTAATTGTAAATATTTTAGTACAGCCTTCTTCCTATATCTATCTTAGATAGACAAATGCCATAGTCATTTGGCATGTTAAAATTGTTATTTTGGCTAAATTTTGTTAATTTCTGATGTTATGCCATCTGTGAGCTGATACTTTTTACTATGCTGAAGGCCACAGGTGGAGGTGCATTTAGATTTGCAGATCTCTTTAAAGAAAAGCTCGGTATTATTCTTGACAAGGTAGAAGAAATGAGCAGCCTTGTATCAGGAGTAAATTTTCTCTTAAAGGTGGGATTCTCACACCAGTAGGAAAGTTATAAGATAAAAGTGTCTATATTTGCTTCAGCTACATGAAACTATTTCAAGTCATATGATATATGACGTATTCATTTTTATGCTAACTCCCTTCCCTTCTGTATAGTCCGTACCTTTCTTACATTTCTCCTCATTCAATTTGGTTGGCTTTGAGTACCCAAAATAAAGCTGGTCAGTTTTACTCTTACGAGTCTATGTGATGCAATTTAACAATTAATGTTGTAGCTCATTTTCTTCATATATCTTTACTCTTAATCAATTTATTCAGCGCTATGTCCCAAATCACCTTAGTATTTCCAATCTCCTTTTCAGATTCATTTCTATTTAATAGACCGCAATGTATAGTGTCATTTTGGAAATCACATGTACAATTATGTTCTCTCTAACTATGTAGGATTACCACTGTCTACATCCTACATTCCCACCTCCCCCATACCTTGCTCATTGTGAGATAGGGTATCATTGACATTGACATTTACTACTATGCCATGATACATATAATGTTTTGACTCTGTGTTATGGGATTCTTGGCTAAGACATTCTATAAAAGGTGATCTGACTAAGTTTGTTAGTTGTAGGGTATCTTGTGCAATTAGCTAACGTGTATTAAATATGGTTATTTCTGTGTCTTCTTCTATGCAGAGAAGGTAGACCTGTTTTGCTTTCTTTAATGTTTTTTTTTTCCTTCTTCATTTGCCTGGTAGGGTATTTATTTTGTTGAATTAAATATCCTTTTGAACAGGCAGTGCCATCTGAAGCTTTCACGTATGAGAATAGCAAGAGGAATTATGTGCAGATTGATCACAACGATCTATATCCGTATCTTCTTGTTAATATTGGATCTGGCGTAAGCATGATTAAGGTAATTTCATTGTTGATTTTTTTGTTAATCTTATTACTTATTGAAGGATTTATTTTTTTAGTTTTTCTGCCGAACCTGTTGAATTCTCATCATGAACTTTTAGGTTGATGGAGATGGCAAGTATGAAAGAGTCAGCGGAACAAGTGTAGGTGGAGGGACATTTTGGGGTCTGGGGAAGCTTTTAACAAAGTGTAAGAGGTTAGCCCAGTATATTATATCACAATACTGATTAAAGTTATAAATATCCTTTTTCTTAACTTGTTTTAATGCAGTTTTTTTTTTTTGCTTTAGTTTCGATGATTTGTTGGAGATGAGTCATCGAGGAAACAATAGAGTAATTGATATGCTTGTTGGAGATATCTATGGGGGAATGGACTATCTAAAGGTACATGTATTAGTTATTAGGTCTTTTTCTGCTGCAAATCATGTTAAACAATGTTTGGTTTTGAGTTTTTGTTTTCCAATTATAAGAGAAAATTTATTAACAGGACGACTTATCAAACACATACGTGATTATCTAAGGTCAATAAAGATCGTTTTCTGTCTTGAATACCATCAGAGTAGAGGCAGCAACATGGGCCTATTTAATTATGATTTTGGGTTATGTTTTATATCTAGCATGTCAAAGGGACTAGTTGAATGGAGGTCGCAGATAGACCTATTTATCTATAAATGGGCCAATTTGGGTTATGTTTTGTCTCTAGCGTATCAAGTGAGTTATTCTAATAGAAGTTAGTTAAAAACAAAAGTGGTCAATTGGATCAAACATGTCTAAAGTGTATTTTTGGTGCTTAAGACCTCCTAAATCACATCATGCAAAAAAGTATGATATAATGTAGTCTTCTAATAGTTATCAAGACATTAACTGTATATGAAAAAGATTAATTAAAATTGGGGAAAAATTGTTTGACGTCCATAATGTGAATTGCCTTTCAAGACTCGTCATCCAATCCGTGACCCTCCAGTTTACCACCTATATTCACAGGAACTTAATATCATAAGTTTTTAATTAAATTTGAAGCTAAAATGGCCTGTTTGTTGAAACAAGAAATTAAATGTATGATCAAGCGATTAAAAATATATGTACATAACTCTGTTGGCCCAATTGGTTCAGGCAATATTTTCTGTGTGGTTCCTGTATCAATTTTAGGTACACTTATGTGTTTTTAATCACTTTCTTGCAACTTCTGAACAGATTGGCCTTTCATCAACAACAATTGCATCTAGCTTTGGTAAGGCGGTATCAGAAAACAAAGAGCTTGAAGAGTACAAGCCTGAAGATGTCGCAAGGTCCCTCTTAAGGATGATCTCCAACAATATAGGACAGGTGAACTTTGATAAATTGTTTGAGATGTAAAATATTACTATAATCTTATATGTATCTATGTGTATATATATATATATTATATTCCTACGGGTGGAATAATGTCAGATCGTCTGGTTGGGTTACATCTTTTAATAGGTTCTCGTCAAATTGCGCCCGGTTGAGTTGGATTGTCCTGCAACTCTGCGAGCACTGTTTATTCTACCTTTTATCTGATTTTTATAAACAACTGATGTGGTGTTCATGATTACAAACCTAAACTTTTCTAATAAAGCAATTTGAAAGGTTTTATTGCATTTAAATATATTTTGGATGGCCTTCAACTCATTTGATCAGATCAACCCATTTGACCCGTTTACTTGTTAGTTAAGTCTTCCACTTTAACCCATCTAGCGCGGTAGAGACACAAAAATAAGTAAATAACCCATATACACCTACTTATGTATATATGTTGAAGATACCACCTGATGCTTTTTAAAATGTCAAATACTTAGAAAGCACCATTTGATGGTGTTATTTTTATGTATGCAACATGTCAAGGTTATCAGAAAATATTTCTAAAGAATCGCATTGCACATCAAGTATGAATTATTTTATATATATTCGATGCAGAGTTCATGTTCAAGCTAATAGTTGTGTCATTGATATTTAATATCTTATGCTATTTTCAGATCGCGTACTTGAATGCACTTCGATTTGGTCTCAAGAAAATATTCTTTGGGGGATATTTTATACGCGGTCATGCTTACACTATGGACACTATATCTGTGGCAGTTGATTTCTGGTAATTATAGGACATTATAAATCTATGGCATTGCTCATTATACAATACAATTGTTAGTCATTACTAGTATTTAGTAATACGAAATCCTTCTGTGTCAACATCTGTCATAACCCTTTGAGACTGATTAACTTATGCGTTTGGGAATCTACACAAGTATATAACCTATTGGGCAACCATATCTTGGAGATAAACACTATATTTGGGCCCTTAAACAGACAACTCTTTTATTATGTTTCTGTTTTACCCCACGTCTATATAGAGGAGGGAAAATGGGCTGTTGTCAGATGGGTCAAAGACAGGCTATATTCCAGTATGCATTGAGATTGATTGAGTGTGTGTCAAACCCACATACACTTGTTTGAGGTTTATATGTAATTAATGCATTGAAAGTGATTACGAAAACATATCATTACAGTAAAAATCTAAAATTCCGAATAAATTGATTTAGGAGACTAT
The DNA here is from genome assembly GCA_024320915.1 of Erigeron philadelphicus. Classification (NCBI taxonomy): domain Eukaryota; kingdom Viridiplantae; phylum Streptophyta; class Magnoliopsida; order Asterales; family Asteraceae; genus Erigeron; species Erigeron philadelphicus. The sequence continues at coordinate 1,391,944 of JANDBE010000001.1, forward strand.
ATACAATTTGAAGATACATTTTGGACCACTAAACCCATTTTCCTTTTAGCTGATATTTTCGATTTTTTTGTTCATTTACTACTCAACCTCTTTGAGATGATTCATAGCCCAACTGAACTCATTTATAAGTAATGGCATGAATATTGCAACATCTGCTTCTACATAACTGTTCTCATGGTCATTTAACTGTTCAGGTCCAAGGGTGAAGCAAAAGCAATGTTTTTGAGACATGAGGGATTCCTCGGGGCATTAGGAGCATTCATGAATTATGAAGCGGTCAAAGAATTCCCCAACAGTGTGTGTCACATAGGAGAAAAAACCAGCAATGCATTTGTTGGAGACTTGAATGATAATGGAATTATCGAGTGCTGTGTACAAGCCACCAGTTGAATATTACAGTATGATTTTTCGACACCAGCAAAAAGCAGGAAACACAATTCATTGTTGTCTATTATTTAATTGGAGGTAATTTATACACCTCATTGTTGGCTTACAGATCAACTTCCTTATTTTAACATAGATTAAAGTTAAAAGGTTATGTTGTTAGATTAAACTTCCCATTTGTGGGTCCTGGTTATCTTATGTTCTGTGATAGATGGTCCCATTGTAATCTAAAATGATTTTAGGATGTAAAGAGAGGGAGTCTTGTTGCATGGTGTTACTGTACTTGTTCATTTATTCCTATTTCGATCAATATAAGTTGATGTACATTTTGTGTGTGTGTTTGAGGATGACGGACAGGGGCGTGGTGCTCCCCTTATTTTTAAATTTTTCATGGATATTTAAAATTTTGTTATAGGTATTTAACATTTTGTCCTTTTTTTAGATTTATATTTATGGATTTTTTTAATTTTGCTCTTTCCGGGATATTTTTTTAGTACCGTCTCTGATGCCGGATCACTTCTTATCAACCCTGTTGCTAATATACCTTATGGAAAAACTAATCCACAAGGCAACCACTCATTGACAAGCTTTTGAAGCTTTAGAAGTTGGTATAAGTTGGTTAACTGTTATCATCATTCTGGTTAATTTGAAAATTATTCTAATTTTTTTCACTGTACTCAAAGTCTTGCAAAATAGTACGATAAGATATTAGTCCATAAAGTTGACTTAATAATGTATAAATTACTAACGTAATGAGTTTAAGCGTTATTGTTGATGTTTTAGAGAAAGTCTTCATAAATTATGGAAGCGGCTATTTACACAAATCAACTATACCAAACACATCCGAAACGCCCTGTTTTATGTAAAACGCTGCGTTTATCGCCCCGTTTATATAAAACAGTGCGTTTGGCTAGTGTATAGATAGTAAAAGCTATAAAGAGAATGTTAGATGTAAACTATCATGGAATTCCCGTTAACTCATGTCCATGGGAATCGTGCCTAGCGAGTAAAGAGCATGGAGGCTTGGGCATTGGTTCTCCTAACTCGTTAAATTTTGGTCTCCTATATAAATGGTTGTGGCGATATGTAAACGAACCAGAAGCATTGTGGGTAAAAGTGATTGTTGATCTTTATAAACCTTCGTAGTTTGTATCTTGGTTTTCTCCAGGTTTTACTAAAAATGGCTTATGGCATGGCATCATTGGGGTGTCTAAGAGCTTAGATACTTCAAGAATCGTGCATATTAACTCCATATCGAGGAAAGTAAATAGTGGAAACAAGACTTTTTTCTGGTTAGATAATTGGCTTGACGACACTACGTTAGAAAGTAAATACCCTCGTTTATTCAGATTGGAAAACTCAAAGAAGTGTTATGTCAATGAAAGATGGGGAAATGATGGTTTTAAAGCAAGTTGGAGAAGGCCAATTAGAGGAGGTGCGGAAGAGAGTGAATGGATTGGGTTACTTGACATGCTTAATACTCTGAATCTTGACGTGAATAATGATCAATGGGTTTGGAACTTGGAGGATTAAGATGAATTTAGTGTTAAAAATAATAGAAGAACCATTGATGATAATATGCTTCCTGTAAATATTACTATCAGTTGGAATAATTTGGTTCCCAAAAAGGTGAACATATATGCTTGAAGAGTAACGCTAAATGCCATTCCAACAAGACTGAATTTATCATATAAGAGCGTTGATTTGGAATCCGTATTGTCCCATTTGTACTGAGGTTGTAGAGTCGTCAACTCATGTTTTGTTCTCATGCTCGACCTCGTTCTCCATTTGGCAGTCTATATTCAAGTGGCTCAATCTTCTTGAGGTTTGTCCTTCCCCGATGGCATTAATTCAAATGGATTGAAGACCTTCATGTTTCTGACGTAAAAAAGAAAATTGTTCAATTCATTGCTTTATGTGCGTTGTGGATACTTTGGAAAATAGAAACGAGGAAGTCTTTGCAGCTAGAAGACTGAAGAAGGAACCTCTCATTGATTTAGTTATGTCTTATTCTTATTTATGGTATTTTTGTAGAAGTAAAAAAGGTAGCATCTCATGCGTAGATTGAATTAAAAATCCACTAATCATGATGTAAGTACTCTTTAGGGCCTTATCCTCTCAACCATTTGAGCTCTAAGTTATTTTATTTTAATAACATGTTGTTCTTAAAAAAAAAAAATAACCTGTGATTTATGGCAAATATAATTGACAAGGCTTTAGACGGGGTAATGTATGGCAAATATAATTGACAAGGCTTTAAATGGGGTAATATTTTCCAAATGGGAGAAAATGAGCTTCTTCTTATTAATGGAGATCTCTTCAAGTTGCTCAATCGGGAAGTGATTTTTATACTACACATGTTACTTCCTATACTACAATTATTTTATCATGACCATTTAGCCCCTAATACTTAACCCCTGTGTTTGTTAATTTTACTCTATACGTTTCTCTGTTAAACCCCTTTGTCGTCTCCTGCCGTCTTTTATTGCATTCTCAATTAGTTAGATGATGACTCCTAACCCTTTTCTCATTTACAGGAGAATCGATCTTCAATTCATTTTTTTTTATTCATTATCGTTCGTTTATCAATTGTTTGTTACAAATTTGATTGGGTTCAAGATTCTAGTGAAGGCTAAATGTCACCTCATAATAGCGAGGATTTTGCTATCCAACCATATGATGATAATGGTATTGGGATTCATATCAAGATAGATTATGAGTAAAACAGCTATAATGAATTAAAACATAAATCGATTCAATTATAAGTTTACGGTAATCGATATTCTCTTTTTGTTATGTTTTGCGATTCCTTTGAATCATTTTCATATTTATGCTAGTGATCAGTAAAGATATACAAACATATTTTTTTACGTTTTCATATGTAAATGTCAATGAAAGAAATATTACAAAAAAAAAAAAAGTAAAAAAAACTTAAATAGCTAGAAAGCTTAAACCAAATTTCCAACTTTCTATTAAGGGTAAAAAAGTCATAACCAAATTTTTGTAGTACAAGAAGTAATATATATAGTAACAAAATCACTTCCCTTAAAAAAATTCTTAACCTTTGTATTAAAATTAAAATTTAAGATTCAAACACATCTTTGACACTCAAACTTTAATATTAATCCAATAATTAAATTTCCTCAACTTAATTATTTATATCTTACATATATAAAAAAGAAATGAAAATAGTACTACTTGATATGAATGAATTAATAACTACTTTTAACGTATTAAATTTAATTGAACTAAATTACACTAATTTTTTTTAGTTTTTTAATTTTATTTTTTTCTTTTTTTTTTCAATATTCAATATGGACAAGATTATATGAACAAACAAGTAATGTAACTTTTTAGAAATTTCTAAAAAGGATCGATTAAATTTAATACTATTAAAAACTACAAATAACTTAACTCCCCGGCAACGGCGCCAACAGCTTGATGTGTGTATTTTAGTGCATATTTTATTAAATCGTTTTGCTCGTAAAAATCACCCAAGTTTTAAATTTATAAAACAAGGATATACTAATAATTATATTACACACACGGGCAATGTACCCCTCGCGTATAGTATAGCTAGTAGTAAGTCCAGGATCGTCCAAGGGAATTAGTTTAGTAGTTAATAACAATATTAAATCTAGTCTAAAAATAAAGTGTAAAATTGGGGGGTTTGTGACCGAGTTGTCACGTTGCTTAACAAACTAAAAAGTGATCTTTTGAAATCTTTTAATTGACTGAAAAGTAAATTTTGGCGTTAGAGGAGCGAAAGATAAAACTTAAGATCGTTACGACCGAAAAATAGTCATTTAACTATTTTTCACGAAAAGAGTTTGTTTGGTTTTTGTAACCAGAAATTGTTTCCGTCAGACTGTCACTATCTGATTATTAAACTATCAAGTGAAAATGACTAACTTCAAATGATTAAAGTAACAATACGAAAACTTAACCTCCAACGGTAATAAAACTTGTTCCCCACGATTTAAATTCTGCTGCAAATGTACTATCAGACTAGGAGACTAAAACTTTAGCATTAATATCACCCTTTACGTGAATGAGATGATTGATGGAGAACTTTGAAATCTAAACAAAACCCTTCAAGAACTTGCACCAACAACCTATTTCGTCTCATTCGAACTAGCTGTTACGGTAGCCGGTAACACTTCTACTTTTTACTGCAACTAGATTAAGCCTCAACCTATCTATCGAACTACTAAGATTATTTTGAATCCTTCACAATTAACCCGTAAACTAGATCGAAAATCACGAAAAATACTCATGAATGTTTTTCATGCAAACAAACGGATGGTAACGAAACTTCGTGAAATTTTACACACTACTTAAATGATCATTAACAATCATGGAACACCTTTCAAAACTAAAATCTAACGTGTGGATTTTTCACAAATGAAGACCGAAGTTTTTAGAACAATTTTTATTCACTCAAACTTGAAATGAGATTAAACTAAATAACAAGCTTGTTGTAACTTGAAGATGTTGCTAATACATTTATTACTTAATTCAAACTGATTTTGAATGTGATTTGAGTTTTGAACGGAAATAGTTACATCAAGTTTTTCGAATGACAATGCTACTAGATTTACTAGAACTACAAATAACTTTAGAGTAAGGAAGAGTAAAATGGTAGCTCTCACTAAGAGGCACACTTTGAACGTTCTTCTACGAGTGCTATTTATAGCCCATCTCTTCAACAATTTGCAATGAATTCTCCGGCATTAAGTTTTGGTCTACAGTAGTGAGCAGAAGTATACTATTCGAGCATGTACGTTTTAAAAACAGCTAATAGAGATATTTGTGCATTGATGAATTTATAGTACGAGTGGGGTGCAAGAAATTGTGTCCATAACTTATAAATCTTCAGTAATTTCCAATGTCACTATGAAATGTATGTGTTGGAAGTATTTATGATTGATGGGGTCTAGTAATAACGTCGCTTTCATGTAATATCTTTATGCTTCAAACTTTCAAAACGTGACCATGGTGGCTAATTCATCGAATGTGATCAACATGAAACTTTTAGATAATAATCTTCTGAATCCGTAGAAAGTTGAATCGTCTCAATCGAAGTCCGAATGAATATTTTATGGTCAAAACAGTTCAACAACATTTTTATTGTCTTTTTTGTGGGTAAATACCTGTTTCATGTAATCTATGTAAAATCGAAAAGTAAAAGACAAAATAACAAAATGCCCTTGAAAAGTCCTTGAAAGTCTTAGAGGAATATTCAAGGAAGATTTTGTGTTTTCTCACTTTTCATCCAATGTAAAACTCTTACGCACTTATACACACCTACATAGTTAAATATATGTGTTTATTTATATCTACAGTTAGTTGAATCCATTACCTATGCATATATATGTATACATATGCAAATGACACCTACACGTTAACAACTAATATAAACAATAAAACATACACACATATATACCGTCTACATATACATGTACATAATTATGCATACGCATAGTAAAAACATATTTATAAATGTGATTTTTGTTAAATCGGAAAATAAAAATAGTAATAATAAAAGTTCCTTGAAAAGTTATTGGAAGTTTCAGAGGAATTTTCAAGGAACATTTTGGCGTTTTCTAATTTTTACGCAATATAAAACACTTATGCATCTATCCACAACTACATAGTTAAATATATGTGTTTATTTATCTACATAATTAGTTGGATCCAATAACTGTGCATGTATGTGTACATAGCAAATGACGCTTACACGTTACAAGTGCTATAAACACGGAAACATACACACATATATACCGTCTATGTATAAATGTACATACAGTTATGCATACATATTTATATATGTCCATATGTGTGTAAAAACATATTTATACATGTATATTTCTCTTAAAATAGAAATTAAATAAATAAAGTTTCTTTAGAAGTCCTTAGAAGTTTCAGAGAGATTTTCAAAGAACTTTTTAATGTCTTTACATATACAATTATTATACGGACATATACAAGATGTTATATATTATATACATGATTTTTTGTTTTATTTTTAATAATCTTTGATTGAACTATAAAAAATGTATTTAAGTAATATTATTTCCAAGGGAATATCAATGACCATCCATTTTGTTGCTAATCAATTGGAAATTTGTTTATGTTTTTCAAGAAATTATCAAGTTACAGATTGTCATTAATTCCTTGTAAACTCCTTGCTAATATAATTTGATGTTGTTTGGTTAGTAATTTCTTGTTAATTTTCAAGGAAACTTGTTCCTTGAAATAGTTTACTTGAAAATTCTAAATTTTCTAGTTATATCAACGACCATCCATTTTGTTGTTAATCTGTTGGAAATTTGTTTATGATTTTTAAGGAATTATCAACAAGTTACGGGTTGTGTCATTAATTCATACTCCTTGCTAATATAATTTGCTGCTGTTTGGTTAATAATTTCTTGTTAATTTTCAAGAAAACTTGTTCCTTGATAAAATTTCCTTGAAAATTCTAAATTTTCTAGTAGTGTTAAAACTCCAAATGCCAAATTAATGTTTATTGTGATATTCGGCTCAGTTGCAAAATATGAAATAAGAGACAAATACATTTGTTGTTAGTAAAGATAATATATATATATGTATATATGTATAGGGGTGTGTTATTTTTAGTATAAGGGTTTAAAAAAGTACGAAAAGTATAATCTCCTTCCTTCATCTTCGGCGACTTTTTTCTCCGGCAACCGTCACACGACCTCCTTCTTCCTT
>JANDBE010000001.1:1590369-1601038 GCA_024320915.1 Erigeron philadelphicus
CGCATATTGAACCAAAACAACAAAGAAAAAAGAAAAACTATTGGTATAGCGAAAAACAAGAAAATTCTGCTATCATCAAGGATAAAACTAAGGACGTTTTGTTTATCTTTGTGCACAATTTTGGTGGGCGAAACTTTAAGTAATTTTATTCAAATCTTCTAATTATGCTCACTCAACGAGCTCAACTTAATACCCGTGACTTTTTTGAACGAAACACAAAAGGAGTCCAGGTTTTTGATGATTTCTAAGCAAAAGACCATTATTTTGTATACATTTGAACAATTTTCGTTTCATATTTTTTTTGAAAGTTGGTAAAAGATTTTAACTAAAATTTAAATATTAGCGTTTTTTATTTTAATGAAAGTGGGCATCCAAAAGAGTGATAAATAAAGCACTGATAATAAATTCATTTTGACAAAAAAATAAAGAGTATAAAAAACTTCTCGAAAAAACAAGAAAAATAAATAAATAACTACTGACGTAGGGTGGAGTTATAACGAATCATTGAAAACCATCATTGAAAAACTTTGGATGGATATATAACTTTAAGAAGATTTTGTTAGAGTTATATTAATATTTGTTGCGTTGTGGTTCTGGTGGCCAGTGGACCAGTAAGTAAAAAGATCGGTGCGACATCCAATCCAGTCGTAAAGTCAATTTATACTATTAGATGCATGACAAATTGATTACAAAGTGTTTTAAGAATTTAAAATGAATGACTTTGACCGGATACTGGACAGATGGGTCCAAATCAATGTTGGGCTGGTTTGCTCCTAAGTCCTATCCAGATCGGTCATGGTCCATTGGCACGGCTGCTAGACTTGTAAAGGCTTTTGGAGGGCTGTACTGTAATGTAGTGGTGAGAGTTTGGTTATTCATCATTCTAGCACCTTTTAACAGTTTTCTGTCATATATATGGTGGTTCTGTCATTGAATATCTCGTTATAGAATTGAAGTCAGAGTATTCCGACAAAATATGTGTCAACTCGAGATCATTTTACATAACTTTGGTATTGAAATTTTGCAAGTCGAAATAACGATAGTTTATTCAAGTTGTGGACAAACGTCTCATTTGCTCGTAATGACTAGTTCTTCCTGGAAATCTAATTCTGAATGATGATGAAGGTATCTTTGAACCCAACTATTCTTGCTTATGAACTTGAACTTTTGTAATTTAGATCAGGAAAATTGTTTAAAGTTAACATGGCGGATAAGTGACCATGAGGACTAACTTTATGTATCTATAAATAAGAGACAGAGTGTAGGTATTTTGTTCTGGAGGTTGAGAAAAAGGACTAATGAGATCTAGTTGTCTATTAGCTATAGTTTTGTTGAATTCATGTTGTGGTGATGGATCCTAATACGAACCAGACCCAATAAAACTGAAATATAGGGGTCCATTGACAAGACCATATGTGCTTGCATTGATCAGGTCCATCAGTTTGTCGTGTCTTCTGGCCAAAAGCTCACTCTTACCTACGCGTTATTAGTACTAAAAAAAAACATGCTCCCTAGTACCTACCCTTTTCAATATATGGAAAGCTTGCACATGCATTTGATATGAACAAATTCAAAGAAATCCAAACTTGTTATACTAGGCTTAGTTGTCAGAGATATGTTGAACTTCCAAACTGTGACAAGAATAAACTTAATGGCCTAGATATCAAAAGTAGCACGTTGGTTTGGAAAAGCAAGACCCAGTACCAAATTGAGGATACATTTTTGTAACCGGACTAAATATCATATGAACAACATGCATAAATCAAAGTTTATGATGCAATACAAAAAATTAAACTTCCATATGTTTAGACTTAGCCGACCTCGGTACTACTCTTAGTTTCAAGATTACAATCATGTTACTTGACTGCTTACACACGATAACATCCAAAATGCTTACCAAGGGAGTGGCTGACAAGATCTAAGTTTCTGATCGACTGATGGTCTGTTGATTTTATTACAAACTAGGGTTACCTAGGGTCGACATAGCTGAGAGAAACTGTGGCAACTGAAGAACCGCACGTCTGCGTGATGTTGAGTTCCATCATCTCCTTGTCTAAAAATGGTGGATTAGAGGGGACGGGTAGTGGTTCATCATCCTTTACCAACATTCTCAGTGCCGCTGACATGGATGGCCTTAAAGATGGGTCTTCTTGAATGCAAAGAAGTCCTACATGTATCACTCTTATGACATCTTTCTGGAAAATGATATTAGGATATACATTCATCATCAGCTTCGGGTCAAACAGTTCCTTGAGTGTCCCATGCATAAAATGCCTCCATGTCTGCTTGTACATAAGTAATTAAAATGTTCAGATATATGCACGATGTCTAAAACAGTAAAACATCCTTCAATAAAAAAAATTACAACTTATCATATTTGTGAAAGTATGTGATAGGAGTTAAGTGTGTTAGCTGAAGTCTTCGCACTTACAGTAGACACTAAATATTCAGCATATTCCATGGTTTTGCTTTTGTTGCTTTCCATTCCGCTGACCAACTCCAGTAGCAACACACCAAAGGCATAGACATCAGCCTTTTCAGTTAACTGGCCACAAGCCAGATACTCTGGAGCAATGTACCCTCTGGTGAGATTGAAATTAAGAAGGGAAAAGGTTAACGTACTATATTAGTGCGAAATTCAAATATTAAGGAAAATTTTAGCATAATTTCAATATGTCTTTTGTTTCTTTCTCCCTAGTCCCCTTAACATGTTTGTAAAGAAATTGGTGGTCTCTTTAGTAAATACCAACATCTTTCAAGTGCTCTTTTTAGTTCTTTCTGGTCTCGTAAAGGTCAACAATATGAGGTACTTACAGTGTACCCACAATGGCGGTGCTCATATGACTCTTGTCACCTTGAAAAGACCTGGCTAAACCAAAATCAGCTATTTTGGGACGTAGCTTCAAGTCTAACAAGATATTAGAAGCTTTAATGTCTCTATGTATAATGCGTCTCTTGGTATTTTCATGAAGGTAAACCAAGCCTTCTGCTATACCAATAATAATCTCAAATCTCTTCTCCCATCGTAACTCTCTGCCTTTTGTTTCATCTGTGTAAGTTCACATACTCATAATTATGTCTCGATCAATCAACTTCATGAAATCAATTAAAGACTTAGGAAATTACCAAAAATGTAGCGGTCGAGGCTCATGTTAGGTAGATATTCATATATGAGAATGCTTTCAGGTCCTGAACAGCTGCATCCCAACAGCTTGACCAGATTTTTGTGTTGAACACTGTTAATAATGTTGACTTCATTGTAGAAATCTGCTGCTCTGAATTTGTTGTTTAAGAAAAGCCGCTTCACAGCTATTTCTCGTCCATCTAAGAGAACCCCCTGAGAGATTTTAACCATTCATCTAACTTTTGGCAATTTTAACTCATGTAGTCAACATGGGATATGCATTATCTCTATCGGGCCAGATGGGTATGTAAAAAGAACTTCTTAACACTAGATTGGGGAAATATGCCGAAGTGGTTAAAAGTCATTTTAGTATGAAAGAATTATATTATTACTGTTATTATGTAATGTAAAAGCTTGCATATAGAAAAATTCAGGTAAAATAAACCTCCCCAGCCCGTGCCTTAATTACGTGTCATGACCTGTTCAACCTGACCAACCATTTAACTTAAAGTGGTTTTACGATAAGATACTACCTTGTAGACAGTCCCAAATCCACCTTGTCCGAGCTTATTGGAGTCATCCCAATTTCCCGTTGCTTTCTCAATTGTAGAGTATTTGAAGTTCAAGTTACTGTCTGTAAGAATCTTCACTAGTTTTTTGGCATTTTTAGCTTCATGGGAACCTGAAACATTAAGCAACTGTTAGTGTTGATGACCTATACAAATTGTCTGTTGTTAAAGTCTATAAACATGATACATATGGTTATACCATTTCTCCTGCGCTGTATATATTTCCTTTTTCTGATATATAAGACGCTCATTAGAGCAACTGTGAAAACCACCACAGAACTAACAACAGAAACAACAATAGCTATTCTCTTTCCTGCAAAAACCATTAATGAAACATGCTTATATATCTGTAATAAAGATTCTATCTTGTGGAATTATATGATTTCAACTTCTCATAGATGAATTATTATAAAGGTGTTTCTTATAAGGCCCGTTTATTGAATGGTATGTTCATAAGTGTTATAATCGTTACCTTTATTGCTAGCGCTTCTTGTGGTTTGTATGCGATTAAGAAAATTAGTATCAGAATACCTCATGAAGCATCCAGTATTCAATGCTCGCCCCTCTGACCACGGCAAACATTTTGTTATTGATGCAGATGCGTTCATCAAACATGCCTTACAAGATTCTGGGCTCAAAGTATTCCAACATTGGGCCAGCACATAAACTGAATCGTTAAAATTATCCGCGGTAAGCTCTTTCCTAGCAAAGTAGTCACCATTTTTTAATGCATCCGTCATAGCATCCATTACTGCATGCCTTGTGAAGTTTTGAAACATGGTACTTTTCCTTGTTGTGTTACCACAAACAATTGTGTCTTGAGGCCCCGTATACTCGTCAAAAAAACTATAGTTTTGGATTCGCATAAAACAGCCATCAAGGTAAATTAGACCCCCAGGTTTTGGCCAGCAACTAGGAAGCACACTACGCATTCGGGCATTGCAAAGTCGGCAATCTTCGTCAGAGAGGTCAGCATAGCATTGGGAATGACCATAAACTTGGTCGGGGCTGGTTCCCTCTGATACTGTTGCATTATGAGAAGTTTGCATTTGGTTGCTGAGTCTTCCATATAACCTGATACCATTTTCGAGGAATTTTATTCCATCGTTTTTCCCTTCAGGACATAGCATCTCGACGGTTTGGATTCTGGGATCCCCAGCTGATCTAGATGCTAGTAATTGAATTATGATCAAAGCAATAAAAATGACAAGTGTATGTATTGGTTTACCCATCTTCTTGCTATATTATGGTTGTTGATCATTAACCATAAGTATCTGAGATATCTAAATAGCTTGAATGTTATAAAGAATAGAACAATACTAACTATTGAATATTGAACATTCATAGTCGCATACCTTTTGGTATATATATATATATATATATGATAATATGAAGAATAATATGATGATACATGATTAAAATAAAACATAACGGTATGCATAGACTTAGTCTGCAACTTGAGAAAAAAAAAAAAGTCAAAAGCCTCCAAGGTCCAACCAAGTGACCAGCAATACTCAATTTAAGGGTATCAAAAGTGGTACATTTTTATTAAAAAATTTATGGATTGACTTTTAATATCCATAGAAAATACCACGTACATATCATTATTGATCAAAACATATTGTATTTAAAACTTTTAACACATTACATTACTAGATTAATTTATACATTACATATCATTACAATTTAAGGGTATCAAAAGTGGTACATTTCCTGCAATTCTTTTCTCATTTGATGATTGAGCTGGCTTGAAATGCTTCAGCGACTTCGGGCTTCAAAACCACACGACACAAGTTTGAATATACAACCAAAAATGAGTGGAAAAAAGAGTGCTAGTTTATCATACTTAGCAATATCTTGAAGAAAATCGTTAAGCGTGGCATGTTCGTTTGGAAAACCAAACCCTGATATCAAAAGCACAAGGTCCTTTAGCAACCTCGCTTTGTCGTCTAGTTCATTTATTTGACCATGCTGCTTGAGTTCAACACACTCGCTTTGTAATTAGTTTGTGAACCTTGCGTTTCTCTTCAGGAATTTCATTACCAACTAAGGTTTCCTCGGGTATGAACGGTTGCGTGAAACTGTGGCAACTGAAGAATCCAGTAACGTTTGAGTGATGTTGAGTTCCATCGTTTCCTCGTCTATAAATGGGGGAACAGAGGGGATAGGTAACGCTTCATCATCCTTTGTTAACATTCTTAGTGCCACTGACATGGATGGTCTTAAAGATGGAGCTTCTTGAATGCAAAGAAGTCCTATGTGTACCACTTTTTTGGCATCCTTTTGGAAATTGTTGTTAGGATATCTATGCATCATTAGGTTCGGGTCAAATAATTTCTCCACTGTCCCTTGCTTGAAATGCTTCCATGCCTGCTAATCCAGATATAAATGTTATATTTGACTAGATGTGCGATGTCTATCTTACACTTTGGGTATGGATATGTGTGATTATAATTTACATCTTCCTGAAAGAGAACAAAGAATGTTACTGTGCTACTTGCAGGTTTTATACTTACAGTAGACACTAAGCTGCCCGTATATTCTGTAATTTTGCTTCTGTTATTTTCCATTCCCGAGACAACCTCAAGCAGTAACACACCAAAGCTATAGACATCGGCTTTTTCTGTTAAATGACCATGGGCTAGGTACTCTGGAGCTATATACCCACTGGTGAGATTAATAAGGTTAGAAAAGAATTCGCATTCTATATTTGTGCATGTGTTCATTTATATCTAAATGATATCCCAAATAAAGAGAAAATCAACTGAGAAGTCATTAACTCATATCAAAATGTTTTTTACCTCTTCTCCTCTTTTGATTACTGTGGTTTGTTTTTGCTTAAACTATTTTTAGCAAGATGGTACATTTACCAGGAGGTTCTCACCCATTTACCCTTTAGCATTGTTATTAATAATTTTTTTATTTAGCAAATTATTTACAAGTTTTCTCCTTAAGGCATGCTTTAGATTACGTTCTGATAAAAGGTTTACAAAATGAGGCACTTACAGTGTTCCTGCAATGGCGGTGCTGATGTGACTCTTGTCATCTTGAAAAGACCTGGCCAACCCAAAATCAGCTATTTTGGGACGAAGCCTCAAGTCTAGCAGGATATTAGAAGCTTTTATATCCCTGTGAATAATTCGACTAATGGTATTTTGATGAAGGTGAATAAGGCCTTCTGCTATACCGATAAGAATCTCAAATCTCTTCTGCCAGCCTAATTCCATTCCTTTTATTTCATCTGCAGAAGCTCACATTTTTTATGATAACGTCACAAGGCATCAGTTTATGAACTTGGATTCATATGAAAATATTTAAAATTACCAAAAATGTAGCGGTCGAGGCTCATGTTTGGTAGAAATTCATATACAAGAATGCTTTCAGGTCCTGAACAGCTGCATCCCAACAGCCTAACCAGATTTTTGTGTTGAACACTACTTATCAAGTTCACTTCATTGTAGAAATCTACCGCTCTCAATTTGTGGTTTAAGAAGAGCCTTTTCACGGCTATTTCCCGTCCATCGAAAAGAACCCCCTGAGAGATTCGAACTCGTAATGTAAGTAGTATAAAGGAGTTTCCTACAAAAGGAATAACATCTATGCTACCAAAAGGTTTTGATCTGTTGAGACTTCACATACACAATCCTAGTTCTGGTTAACACTCATCTCTAGAGGGTCATATACGGATTAAACTATAGAATATCTTAGCAGAAAATAGGGAAAGAAAAATGGGCCAAAATGGTCAAAGTCAAAAGGGAAATAGTTGATTTAAGATCATTTTAGTTGAAAAAGTCACCCATAGTGTATTATTATTAATTCATAGATACAACCTATCCACCACTTAAGTTGAAAAATTACTGTATATTATTACTGAGATTTTGTAATTCCTGATTCGGGTCAACTCAAATCATGACCCGTTACTCAACCTGCCCAAAACACCCATTTTGCCACCTTACGCAATCTTTTTGTTGTTGTTTTTTTTAATTTAATATAATACTACCTTGTACACAATTCCAAATCCACCTTGTCCGATCTTATTGGACTCATCCCAATTTCCTGTTGCTTTCTCAACTGTGGAGTATTTGAAGTTCAAGCTAGTATCTGTAAGAATTGCTGCTAGGGTCTCGACGTCATAAGAATCTGAAACATTTAGCAACCTTTTTAGAGGTTACGACTTCTATAGATTATGTGTATCGTTACTAAATTTGTAGTAAGTCCAAAAGCATGATGTTTACTTCGCATGTATACCTTTTCTTTTTTGCTGTATATATCTGCGTTTTCTGATATATATCACAATCATTACTGCAACTGTGATAACCACCGTAGCACTAATTGTTGAAACTACAATAGCAGTTACCTTCCCTGAAAAACTCGTTAAACATTAGCAGGTATTTATAAGTAAAAGACTGGCCATATATTGGTTTAATCATACTAAGGAAAGAAAAGATAGCCGAAGTGATTATTTTTATAGTTGGATTCAGTAGTATGATCATTACCTCTATTGCTAGAGTTGCTTGTATCCGCTATCGGGTTAAGAAAATTGGTATCAGAATACCTCATGAAACATCCAGTGTTCAATGCTCGTCCCTCTGACCATGGCAAACATTTTGTAATTGATGCAGATGCGTTCATCAAACACGCCCTACAAGATCTCGGATTCAAAGTTTCCCAACATTGGGCCAGCACATAAACTGGATCATTAGAACCAGGTGTTATCACCTCTTGCCTAGAAAAGTAGCCACGGTTTCTTAATGCATCCGTTACAGCTTTCATGACTGTCTGCCTTGTTGAGTCTTGAAACATGGTACTTTTTCTTGTTGTATTACCACAAACAATTGTGTCACGAGGCCCCGTATACTCCTCAAAAAAATTATAAACTTGGATTCGCGTAAAACAGCCATCATAGTAAAGTCGACCCCCATTTTTTGGCCAGCAACTAGGAAGCATGCCACGCGTTCCGGCGTAACAAAGTTGGCAATCTTGTACAGAGAGGTCACCATAGCATTGGGAAAGACCATATACTTGGTCAGGGCTGGTTCCCTCTGATACCGTTGCGTTATTTGAAGTTTGCATTTGGTTGCTAAGTCTTCCAAATACTCTGATAATATTTAGGAGCAATTTTGTTTGACTATTTTCCTCTTCGCTACAAATCATCTTGACGGTTTGGACTCTGGCATCCCCCTCTGATCTAGAAACTAGTAATAGGATTATGACCGAAGCAATGAAAATAATTATTGTACGTATGGGTTTACCCATCTTCTATTGCAGAAGCTGTTCAGAACCAAAATTTCATATGATGTTTAATAGTAAAAAAAGGATATCAAAATAGGTTGATCATACTAAAGAAAAAGAACAGAACCAATTATTGATTATAGAACTATGTGTGGCTTGGAGGAATACAAGAGAAAATGGGTTAGAAATTTTCAAGTCTTACTTTAAGACTTGAAATAGTCTGGTCTAGATTAATAAAGCAGGTTTTTGATGTGGTAAGGAATACAAGATAAAATGGCCGGGTTAGAAATTTCAAAGTCTCTAAAGACTTTGGACTGGATGATTTTCCACGACAAAACCAAATTTGGATTTTATATTTGGCTATTTATAAACATTGAAGTTGATATATAGACGCATGTCAGCTAGATCTTGATTTATTATATTGAAATTATGGTTAGAAAGTGTAAATTGGTTATGAAAAATAAAAATATAAATATAAATTAAAGTCAAAAATTAAAAACAAAAGTCAATTTCAAAAAATCATAAATTGTGATTGATCAATAAGTTATTGGAGCAACTGTCTTTTAATATGTGATATTAGTCAAAATATACATGTTCGTTTTATAGTTTTATTGACTAATACCCTTCATTTATTGGTGTTTTAACCCATAAATCATGTTATAATGGTTACTTAGTACTTGCATAAGCTTTTGTGTAGGTACATGGAGAAAACATGACCATTTGGAGCTAAATCGATAATTTGATGATTTACATTGGACTTTTAGATGCATAGGAATGAAGCGGTTCGAGGCTTGTAATGTAGGTGAGCTGAACCGTCAGAAAGAGGACCAGAACTATATTGTTCCCAGTAACTCCCGTCAAGAAAAAGGACCTATCCTAGAACGAATCTTCAATGCTCGTCAAAAAAATGACCTGGTTTGTAACTGATCAGCTGATGCTCGTTAGTGACTATTATGGCTGCTATTTTTGACTTCTTTAACCGTGCTATGGGATTGGTTTCTAATTGTTCCACTTAAGTCCGTGAAATTTATTTCCTCGTACAATCACAAAATGTCATGTGGCTATAACTTCTCCAATTCATATTTTGCAATGGTTTTGTGCGTGGACCTCTACTAAAAAGAAAAGCACAAGCCCACTTTCACACTAGTTAATTTTGGTAGTGGGGATGCAAAAAATCATAGACAGAAACATATTACCGATTTCTTTAGAGACAATCTTCATAGTTTTGATTTTCAATCTTCTTACATTATCATGTTATCATACACCAATTTTCTCTATCAAAAATCCACCTTCATCCACCATATTTCATCTATCCACCTTATTATCTTCATCATCAAAATAAAACCCAAAGCCCTAATTTTCATCTTTGAAGATATTATTTTTGGAGTTGGAGATTTGGGGCTAGAGACATATGTAGATTGAAGAAAAAGACTTCCACCTTCATCCATTATTTTTAATAAAGATTGGATTGTAAACTAAACTCTTCTCATTTTCATTTAGCTTGTAAACAATTAAATAATTATGTTGATTAATATGATGATTTGTGTTTATGTGTGTAACATCCCGAACTTTTATATAACGGTTGACTTGAGTCGTTAAGTCAACACAACGTGTCCGTTAAGTCGCTAAGAGATTTAACGCTTATATGTAAATAATGTGCTATATGAATGAGACTTCAATGCCTTATTAATGAATATGTAAATGTGATGTTTAATGAAAGTAATGAAAGCAACGTTATGAAAGT
>JANDBE010000001.1:1772755-1784102 GCA_024320915.1 Erigeron philadelphicus
ACATTTTGCTATAAACCAAAATAAATAAATTACTTTTACGATATCATGTAAGTATCTCAAAAAATAATTAAAAAAATACAAGTCAAATAATTTAATAAAAAAATATATGATTTTTTTAAATGGTTTAATAAAAAGAATACGTTTTTTTAAATAGTTCCGTTTTTAATAAAAATTATGTCAAAATGTTCGTAACTGAAAACTAGAGAATACTATATTTTTATAATTTTATAAAAAGTTATAAAATGTAAGATATTAAAGAAAACCCAACAAGGTGTATAACTAATTATCTTATATTATATATAAAAGTTGTAAGCCTATAATCAATGCTAAGATTTTAGAATTGATTAATGCTTTTATGATTTTACTAATTTATTAATTGATAATTATGATTTACTGTGTGGTTAATAAAGAATAGGTAATTATGTATGTATGGAGTCAATGATTTTACTGTATTAATGTATGAATCGAATGATTTATCACTGTATTATCATCATTGTTGGGTATATTTGCCCCTTCATCTCCCTTAAACCCATCATCATTTATAACATTACCCCTTGCATTTTTTTTAAAGCAATTGAATTATAATATGAATGATCATAATATCTATCACTAATCAACTCACCAACATGTAGTTACCGGAATTGAAGGATTCATTCTCATGCTATCTAATTTTAGGTTGTGTATTTTGTTCAAATGTTTCTTTCCTTTTTTTCATAGTTTTTTCTTGCTCAGCCACTCTTTCATCTAAAGTTTTCAACTTTAATTTCGTCTTTTTTCTTCTTTTTTTTATTAAAGGCATTCCAAATTCAGGTTTGTAAATGACGATGAAGACGGGATTTGGCTTGCAATGGAACAAATCTTGAAAGTTTGTACTATTAATTTGTCTCAGATTATTTCATCTTAAAAGGTGATGATTTATTCTTTTTTATTGAAAATTTTACTTTATTTTATTTTCATTCGCAGCAAACAAAAATCTTTTGGAAGTTTGGTCTCTCCAATATTTTTTTAGAGTAAGTTCGTATTCTCTTTAAATTATTCTTATCTGATTTATCTGTTATAAATATAATCATAGTAATATATATATATATATATATATAGAATTTTCATTTTTTTGACTTTTAACAATTAAATCCCAATTCAGTTTTGGGTTTCTTTAGACAGTTTTTTAACAATCTATTTTCATCTTGGTTATATCCTGAACATGTGATATACAACAGGTCCTACTCCTGGCTATTATTTTGGTCACGAAGCATTTAGTACACCTTTTTTCCTTTTTATTATATAGAACATAGATTTAAATGCATATATGGTTGAGATTTTTTAATTAGTCTGGATTGTTTTGTGTACTAGGGAAAACAAAGAAGAACTTGCGGTTTCTGCAAGCAGACGGTCCCCTCACTGCTGTTGCTCTGGGTACAGCCTTTGTGAAAATATTTCATTCCTCTTCCATCACTGTGGTAAGAATATACTTTAGAAGCTTCTTCTAAAGTACCAGAATTGAGCTTTCACTATATATATATATATATACTGACCACTAATCTATTGATCAATGACCAAAAACCCAAGAATGAGATTTGTTTAGTGGTTACTTTTATCAATGACCCTATTCATTTCGTTGCTATTGTATGGGTTGGAGCTTAACTTGGATTGAAAAAAAAAAACTCCAATCTGCCAATGGATAATGAGGTACATGTATCACTTAGGCTTACATTTACTATATATGTATCAAGTGAGCAGGTTCAAATAGAAGTTTTTGTCGAAGTTGATATTTACCCTGGAATTAAAAAGAGTTAGAGGGTTGAATTGGACTTGCTAGGGTAGATATGTTAGCAAGGCAATGTTGAAAAAGAACGAGTTCTTATTGTTGATTTGAAAGAGTCATATAGGAGCGAGATCTATTTTGTGTGACGATTTAATTTCTATATGTTGTAATTGATTTTTCGTTTTTTGGTGTTTATCGTGGTTCCAGAGTGAGTTACCGTTGTAGCAATATGTATGGCTCCAGATGCAATGAGTTACTTCTGAAAGGTTTTATGCAGATTATTATGTAAAAAAGTGATTGCTGTAAGAGGGAACAGTTGGTTTCATTTATGGCAATAGGTTTGGAACCTAAAAAACCAAAACCGTTGAGGATACGTGCTTGACGATTGGGTGCAATGATGATGTTTAAGATCCATTAGTTCATCCATGTGAAGGTGGAGGGCGTGGATGGATTAGCCAAGGGATGGTGGGGTATAGAAGAGGTTATGGAACTCAGAAAACATTCGCCTTTTAAATCGTGTCTTTTCAATAATTATAAAATTTTGAAGCAGCAGATGGGCTGAAGTATTATGATCTTATCGAAGGAAAGGACCCCATTTCTGAAAAGGGATCAGTTGTTCAGGTTCGTGTCGAACATCTTACAAAAGCAATTTTGTATTTTCATTGCATTTGTTCCAGATAGAGTGTGGCAAGATGGGTGGGTCTGTAGAGGTAAAACTTGGTATGGAAAGTTTATCAAAGTTCACAACAGTTCAGAATTTGGTTACAAATGAAGGGTATGTAGTTTGAGGCCTCAAGGTAATATTTATGTAAATATGTGCATGAAGGTATGAGTTTCAAAAGTGTTAAATATCATTATAATCCAATGGCCATTAGTCTTTTGAGGTTTTTTAAGCACATATGTGAGACATTGATCCAAATTATCACTATTTGTAAGTTATGATCACATGCTTCTTTATTTCAAATGTGGAATCTGTGTTTCTCAACTTTGTTACCATACGCCATATCATGAATCTAGAATATCTTTCATTCATTTACTAAAGAAATGAAAATCGAACTTGGTAAAAGAATTCATAGAGCTTTTGTAAGTATTAACTAAAGAACCACAAAAGTTATTGGTGACCACAAGTGATTCCCTCTTATAATTTCGCCATCACCATTTCTTTGTGGCAAATTACTTTATTTTATATTTGACCCTTCATCACTATCAACTTTATGCCTAGGACGAGTTTTAAATTTTAACCTTTTTTTTAAATAGTTATAATATTAATGAGATTATCAATGTTCTTACACCGGGTCCTTGGCTAAATTCAATTCCTATTTCATATTTTTTTTCCCTAAAAAATGAACATTTGTTGAACTTCAAGATGGTTCAAGCGGATTAAAAAAGCATTTAATTCACTCTTTCTGGATGTGATGAATTCATTGGAGCCCTTAATTCTTAATTTGTGCTTCGTAATATTAAAAAAAGCATAATGCACTTATTTCCTCTTGCTGGTCCCGGAATGGGAACCTGACGTTTGAGTTGAGCTAAGGTTTGGCAGGTAGCGAAGACATTAATGTGAGGATGAACAATTCTGGAATTATGGGAACATATCAATTTGGTGAGCAACAATTTTTAGGCTTGCAAAGATCACAAAGTGTGTTAAATACAATGTCATTACCCTTTAATCTTTATACGGTTCCTTTCCCAATTGATGGTAGAAATCGAGTTGTACTTATCAAATATGGGGAATGGAAATAGCACGAGCCAGATTTGGCTCTACATCAGCCATGGGTGTCCCTCCCGACTTTGTTTCATGTACAATTGCATCAACTCCTAAAACTACCAGCTATGTCAAAACTGGTACTTATTTTTTACCTCTATATTGCTTCATGAAGGAAAATCATTACGAATATGTAAAAAGTACTGAAATAGATTCTTTTCTAAGTCCCTTTTAGATTGCTTGAGTTGTATCAGGAAAAACAGCTTGGATTTGTCATGATTCTGTTTTTGGTTGCACAATGTTATGTTAAACAGATACATGATACATTATACAACATCTATTATTTTCTTAACTAAATTTTCAATTTTTGTTTGTTCATTTCATTGTCTTTAAATTCAAGATTTCTTTTGTGTTTATCTTTTTGGGTTTGTGTTGCCAGTTAGTCCATCTTGGCAAACCAGTAAACACCATGGCTAATGAATTCTTTTGAATGTTAATGAATTTCCTAATCTCTGTGGTACCAAGTCATTGGAGTTGAAACATTCTACTTCTTTTATACTAATCATTATGGTTTTTGTTTTAAATTATAAGTTGCTAAATAATATAGATTTATGAAACCAGTTTAATTAGCGATTTAAAAAACTGACAATTTAATACATGCAAACAATATATTTCAAATCTGACGTGCGTAGCACGGGCACTTAAACCCTCGTTAAAAGTAAAATAGTAAAATCCATATATTTAAGAGTTAACATATAAATACCTGATATCGGATTCAAAGAAGTATGGTCGAAGATGATAAATAGGTTTTGAAGTCGTACGTTTTGATTAAGAAAAAGGAAGTTGTATGTATATAAGATTTTTTAATTTACATAACCCTTCCCAAGGGCCCATTTTAATCCTGTTCAAACTTTTATTTACAGCTACAGGATTTAACCCGTAACCGTGTTGACCTATTACCCAAACCCGCCCCATCCATTTTGCCAGGCTTTCTTTGGTTATCTGATAGGAGAATACAATCAACCAAGAATAGAATTACTTAGCCCAATATTTCAGCCCAAAATTAAAACAAGTTTATCTATTTTGTGTACCCTAACTTCTCTGCACACCTGGGACTAAGAGCAGTATATATAAGGTAGCTTTTTCTTGATACGGATTCGTATAAAGAGAAAGAGATTACCTAGGCTAACCCTAGCGGCGATGACGCTTGGCCAACTAAGATCGTCGTCGTCGGTAATAAACCCGGCCAACCGGAGAGAAAACGTTGAAAACAAGTCTTCTTATTATTTTTTGTATTATTCACCATCCAACTAAAGAGTTTACAATCCTTTAAATAGGAAACAAACTAAATAATAAACAAGGAAAAGATCGACACAATCCTGACAAAATAAGTTTAGACAATAATAATAAACTTCCAAAAAATAAAACACTCTTTTAATTGGTTGGATTGGGCCACAAGCAAAAGCCAGCTCCAGCCACTTTGAACGTTGGCTTCCTCCTCATCTTCACGTGTACTTGTTGGCTCTTTATCAAGGTGCGGATCCGAATCATTTCTAATTGATGTAATCTGCAATATGAAGTAGTCAAACGTTGTAAGAAACTAAAAGCCAAGTCAAACATGACACTGTTTGGTACTGTCGTGTATAACTATTCTTAGCACACGGGGTATTGATACCTTATTTGAACTAGTCGTAAGAATGCTTTCAACTTGATATCCAGAGAGCATATTCCTTAAGTACTGTTTGCTGATCCTCACTCTCACACACCATTACAAATTGCACACTCACACTCAGCAAGCCAGCAAATCATCAAGTATATATATAGGCGATGCAACTTAAGTTCTAATACGGAGATATACCAGCATAAATATTTCTAAAAAGGTATTCTAAAGTAAATGCATATTATATGCAGATCATCATCATTCAGCGGATGGAATACACACATTAGTAAGAAAACAAAAGAAAGATTGTAAAAAGAAATAAAGAAATATCAGGACACAAACGAACCGTCTAAAACCTAGGTAAAGTCACGGCCTGATAATGAGTCACTTCAAGTGGTCATGACTCATGAAGGTCAATCACATTTTAACAAAAAAGTTATATTTTTTCTTCAGGAGTTATAATATTTAAACTTTATTGAGTAATTATTCGAGAGGGTAGGCTTAGGATACTTGCATTAAGCTTTTAAAGTTCAAGACATTAAGGACTGAACTAAGACCAATACATGCACGGATGCACCTATTCTCTAGAATATAAAGTGTTAACACTACCAGAAAGAATGCGTAAATGGTTTCAAAACCACAGCCTTTTCCCAACATCTACCATTTATAATTGGCATATTCAAGCTCAGTGAATTATCAAATCATAAAATACTTTGATATTCATTACGAATCCTATCGCTATAATTCTTAAAAATCTGCTTCACAGCTTCACCATAGGCTGCCTCATCTTTGTCTTCAAAATCATCCTCATCATTAATGTTGATAAAACGATCAGACAGGATGTGACATATAAAATTAGTTCTACCTCTTTCATAATCATCCTCATCTTCAAGATCATCAACTGCTTCTTCATATAAAATTAGGTCTACCCCTTTCATAACAAAACGTGAAACAGGCAAATCCAACAACGGGATGTGACAACAACTGACGTTATAAAGAAACCCGTAAACTTTAGGAGGCGACTTTCTAACCTCGGATAGTTTTGCACCACTAAGAGAGATCCGTCCTCTTTTAGATCTATCGGTAATGGAAATCTTTTCTAAAAAGGGACATTCACAAGCGAAACCGCACAACATCATATACCTTACACATGCATCCTCCATACAAGTCCAATCTGGTTCCTCCTCTTCTTCATGGTCATCATTTCCATTAACATAAGATGATCCCTTGGAGTCATGTATCGAAGTTGATGACAGAAACACAAATGAATCGATGCTATTATTACCAGCTATAAAAGCCTTCCACTTTATAAAAGGTAAATGGTCAAAAGATAACTTTTTAGGAAGTTCAATATTCAGAGACTTGAGTCTTGAATACTTTGTCATTGAGTCGATCAATCCATCAATCAAACGATCAAACACCCCACCAGACCGAGGACGCTTTAATACGGCGAATGACTTTACATGCTTACGGAATTTGCGATTATCAGTCGTCCATCTAGAAGGAGCAATAAAGGTAATGGTGTCGACTTCACCTGCGACCTTGTAAAAGCGTCTGGAAACACGTTTGCAAATGCATAAGGTTTTCAGATCCGTTTTACTTAAAATTTCTAAAGCAATTTCGTCTGGTAAACACATTAAAGATGCACCAACTTTTTTGGAGACACTAGCCATCCACAACTTCTTTACCTGAACAAATTATAAAAAACGTAAATATAAACACAGATACACATAAACTCGTTATGAACAAAATCAGAACTACAAGTATTATATATGATCAAACCGTTTTTCAGAGACACTAAGGTGAATACACTAAGTGTAACAAAAATACAAACCGTTTTTCAGAACTTGTAATGCGTGTGTGCATCAGTTCATTCTCCATGCACAGCTACGTCTGAAAGGTTGGGTGACGAATCCATCTTCGACGACAGCCAATATGTATGGTGGTCCGTATCAATGGTGTAACAGAGGTAATTACTTCTATTACTCAAAAGTCATTAGTTAATCTTTAACTGACAGTATATGTATTACTAATAGACAAAGTTGAAACAGGTTAAAGATACATATATATACGAAGAGTTATAGACAATAACACAACATATATAGAATTATTCAGTTCGATTTCATTATTGAAAGTAAAATAGTAAAATCTATATATTTAAGAGTTAACATATAAATACCTGATGATCGGATTCAACGAAGAATGGTCCAAGACGATAAATAATGAAGTCGTACGTTTTGATTAACAAAAGGGAAGTTGCATGTATATATAATCCTTCCCAAGGGCCCTTATGCTGGCCCATTTAGTCCTGTTCAAAAACAAATTCCGGCCCATTTTAGTGACTAATCTCACCATCGTTTAAACATTTACTACCAGATATATGCCTTTTAGTGGCTGAATAAAAGAGGTCACTAAATCAGTTATATGACCTTCCCATCTTAAAAAATATATGTGTCACTATTAGACACATGACTGATACATGAATTGATTATGCTTTCGACGTCTTTTTTTAATAGTATAATTTTTAACAAGTTTTATATAGCACAAAAAATATATTATAAGATCAAAGTTTGAAAATAAAGAGTTTGAATATCCAAACTAAGATCCCTCTATGGAATGGATAGAGTATTATTTTAGAAAATTGTAGTGTATATCAGTATATGACTAACATGTAACAAAAGGCGGTGATGAAGAACCATCATTTAATCCCGTGTCCTTGGGAATAACGAAACCACTATGTTCTTTTTTCATAGCATAGTAAGTAAGCTTTCTATCATCATATATTATTGCAGGTCTTCCACACTACCTTCGGAATATTGCAGTCTAAGAGTGATAACTAGGTCTGCGTAAATGGATAAATATTTCATATTTGTGTAAGGTGTGTAATGCTAGTCGACCCCCAAACAACGCCCAAAATCTGAAACCTTTTGTAGTCGTCACCCACGGATGGTGTTCATGGTGATATATTAGCAGCTTGGAGGGAAGACGCTCTCAAGCCTTATTGGTTAAATTCAGTTGAACTATTTCAATTCAGTCGAGTTAAATAGAGGCTAAGAGATACAGTATAAAAGATACTTAGCATAAGCTTATGCTAAATAAATCAAAGGAAAACAAGATAACAAAAATTAGCAGGGTATGTATATGGCTTAATTACATGAATAAACTCTAGTATCAATTTTGCGATATTCCTTGAAAATTGTTATGAAGTCATTATAACAAACAATTCCGGGACGACATATCTCATCCCCATGCTTCTTAAAAATTTCCATCACAGCTTCACTATAGGCAGCCTCCTCCTTTTTGTCTTCAAAATCATCCTCGTCATTAATGTTGATAAAACCATCATAACTATATCCAGATGGGAGATCAACATCTTTATATAAAGTTAGTTCTACCCCTTTCATAACCAACCCTGCAACCGGCAAATCCAACCAGTGGATGCGACATCTACTCTCCTCTGCCTGAATCTTTCTACGAAATTCGTAAACTTCAGGAGGATGTGCACTAAACAACTTTATAACCTCAGAAAGTTTTGCACCACTGACAGAGATCCTTCCCCTTTTACATGGATCCGTAATGGTAATCTTTTCCAAAAAGGGACATTCACGAGCCAAACCAAACAACATCAGATACCTTACATATGCATCATCCATACATTTCGTTTCAATATAGGGAAATCTCCAAAAATATAATGATCCCTTTGTATCATGTATTGAATTCGATGACAGAAACACAAATGAATCGATTCTATTTCTTGCTACAAAAACCTTCCACTCTGGAAATTGTAAACCCTTAAAAGATGACTTTGAAGGAAGTTCGATATTAAGAGACCTCAGTCTTGTAAACTTTGTCATTGATTTAATCAATCCATCAACCACACGATCAAACCATCAACCACACGATCAAACCTCCAACCAGCCCGACTACGATATTGATTGTTGTCAGGACGTTTTAATACGCCAAATGAATATACATGGTTACGGAATTCCATATTTTCGGTCTTCCAACCAGGCGGAGCATTGGGTGTTTGGTAGGATGGAAAGGAATGGTGAGAAAGGGAAAGGGAAACATATCACTTGTTTGTTTGCTGTAAAGAATAGAAACATGGAATGAAATAATCATTCTCATTCACTTGTTTTGATTCCACTGAAAAAGGCAAAGAATGGTGGAGAATGAAAAATTACATAGGAACTTTCTCATTTATCATTCTCATGTGAATGGTATGCCTGCTGAGGAAAATATTGGTATAAAAGGTATTTGCCACGTGACTTGCACATTTATCCCAATCAAGAAAGAGAAAGCTTCGTCTTCTTCACTACAACCACAAACTCAAACCCAATTTTATTCTTTTAAATTTCATCAACACTACATTTAAGTTCCCTTATCTCTACAATATTTAATTTTCCTTTTAGATTTTACTGTAAAGATTTGGGTTTTCTTCAATTTCCTTTTTGGATTTAAACAATTAATATCAATGTTAGGTTGAACGTAGGAGTAAAATGATTTCATATCTCTTTTTGTGTTGTTCAAAGTGAAGATGATAGTTATGATGAATTTCTAAAGTTCTGGATTTCGCTTTCTTCAACCTCAATAATTCCGGTAACAATTTTCTCATTAAAGTAAATTTTTTTTATTTGTAAAAAATTTTATAAACTGATTAGTACATTTGAAATTAATTAATTAGGTTTTAGGTTTGCTTCTTACACTCACGACTATCATAATCATAAGGATGAACATCCCCCACTTATGAAATTAAAAACTAATAATCATATGTTAAAATAGTTGGTTGGATTCAGATTCAATCAGTTTAATCATAAATAAATAAAAACAAATATAAAAAATCATTTCCATTCTTCAGATAATAACCAAACAAAAGATCTGATTCCTCTCATGTTTCTAATATGAATTCTCTAGTTATACCAAACAAAAGAATTGTTGTACTTTTCTTTATTCCATTCCTTTTCCATTCTCTGTTTTAATTCCATTCTCTACCATTCACTTGTACCAAACACCCAATGGTGTCAACTTGACTGACAATCTCATAAAAACGCCTAGAAACACGTTTGCAGATGAATAAGGTTTTCAATTCCGTTTTCTTTAATATCTGTTCAACAATTTTGTCAGGCAAGAAAATTGCTGCACCAACTTCGTTGGAGACACTAGCCATCTATAAACGCTTCGATACCCTGAACATATTATATATTTATATTAAAAAAAACATAAATACAAACAGAGGGAATTGAATTACAATGATATTTTTCTAATCGTTAGCTTTTTTTTAATTCAAACTTATTTATGTTTATTGCTATTTTATTAACCACAGTATAGGCATTGTAGACCCATCAGTAAAATTGCAAGAGGTTAAAAATACAAAATAAATAGGAAGAGTTGTACACAATACAATTATTTAATTTCTTAGTGTGTTAAAAGATATAAGTAAAATCCATAAATTTAAGATACATAAATGAATACCTGATGATCGGTTTAGAAGATGTCGAAGACGATAAATAGGTTTAGAAGTCGCGTTTTGTTTAGGAAAAGGGAAGTTGTATGTATATATTGTGTTTTACTGTTTTACATAAACCTTCCCAAGGGCGCCCCTTATATATGCCGGCCCATTTTAGTGTTTTTTTGAAAACAATTGCCGGCCCATTTTATCGACTAAACTCACCACCATTCGAACATTTACATTTTTTGAACACTTATCTATACGAGTATAAAGAAAACAAAAAAATGGAAAACACAACAACAAGAGACACAATTTATAAACAGGGGAGGTGAACTCTAAACAGTATTATCTCTACCAAAAAAATATGAAGACTGCTTCTATAAGAACCTCCGGCCAGAAAAAAGTGGTAGGAAAATTTAAAGAGTTTACTTCTTATATATGTCGGCCAGAAAAAATGGCATAGAAAATTTACATGTCTGCTGAGTATCCCCAACTAAGAAAGAATATCAACATGTACCTAACATACTATATCACAATGACATATAAATATATGATAGCAATAACATATAAACAACATAAAAATGTAAACATAATAAACCTAAAGAGGCTATGTTTATTATGTTTACACTGGGTGAAACCCAGTGTTACCGTTATCATGTGACCACATGGACCCACAGATGAATACTAGAGGTCACATGTTCAAAACTTGTCTAAGTCAAGTAGAAAAACTATATCTTATGATCCCATGTGTGAGAATGGTGACTTACCGGG
>JANDBE010000001.1:1870824-1882299 GCA_024320915.1 Erigeron philadelphicus
TAATGCCCTCACAGGTTCCTCGGGATCAATCAGTACGTTATTATATGGATCGAATCATGTTTTAATCCAACATCATTAACACATAAAAATAACATTTCAAATCTATTTGAAATTGTAGAACTGTTGTCAAATAATTTTAGTATAAAAACTCATATTTTATAATTTTATAAGTTAATGAATGGATATTTTGTATATTCGGGTTCAATAACATACCTTTTATAACTGCATATCATTTCAAATATGAAAAATGCTTTCCGTACTGACCTGTATAAAAGTTGTTTATACTCGTATGGTTATGTGATATCCTTTCTTCAAACTAAATTAGGTAAATATCTTAGAAGCAACTAATAAGTAATAACAATGTTTGGAAACACTCACGGACATATTATGCATATATCGCATACATTTGAGTCAAGTATTCGTCATTCTAACATAATTTGAAAATGAAATAATCGTATTCGTGTAACTATTTGTTAATAGATATGGCTAGCATACTTTTTTAAAAAATCGACTTTATAACTATATACTACATCTTAACACATGTTTTCGGGTATGGGTTACAAAAATATTATTTAGAAAAAGGTAAAACTAAAAATTACTCTAAAGGTTATGGTTTTTTCATACAACCACATATTTTTTGTTGATTAGAAAAAAAACGGGACATACAATCATCTTAGTTCATAGCTAGGTTTTGATATTACAGCAACACCTAATAGCATCCGTGGGGTCTATACCAAATTGGAATAAATGAATACGTAAGACAACTAAATTATAAATGAAGAATGGTAAATAACTAAACTTATTATTATGTATTGGAGAGGTATTTTTCAATTGTATAAATCCTGCCCATACTATCATCAGGGGGTTAACTAAAAGGTTTTTAAACATAGAGGACTTATTTTACCAATTATTTTATTTTTATTTTTTTATACTTTTTGGAACTAACACTTATTTTACCAATGATATGAAAAAGTATATAAATATCAAAGCAGTGGGCCCGATTTTAGGGAAATTTCTTTTTGAAGTATCTCACACGTGATAAAGCTAGATTATCCGTGTCAATCAAAAGCATCCATTCGTCGTATTTTGACACGTGTCTTAGTTGTTTTAGTTAAATACAAGCTACAAAATAATAATGAAAATGAAAGTAGTGTTGGTTTTGATGCATTATTTATGGGTGAGCAAAAATCGAACCGAAAAAAGAAAAAAAATTCGAAATAACCGAAATGAAGAAACCAAAAACCGAATCAAACTGAGTGATTTGTTTTGGTTTTAAAAAAACAAAAAGGTCACGGTTCGGGTTTCGATTTTATATGCAAAAACCAATCGAAAAAACCGAACCGAACCAAAACCATATATTTCTTAATTTATTCTTTACTTATATCATTTTATATATATTATTATATCATTATTTTATGTTTATAATAAAAAGATTATTATATATGTTATAACTATTTTGACTAATTTGAGATAGATTATATATGGTTTAACTTTTTTAGATCTTTGTATTAGTTCAATCAATTATTGTGATTTATATTAGTACTCTAATATAACTCACGGCCACAAACAAAACAACTTAAATAAATATAACCAAAAGTATTCTATATTAGCTTGCTAAGGTTACTGGTCCTTTTTTTTACAAGTAGAATTGTTTTGTAATAATGTTTGTATTTAAGATTCACAGAAGCATATACCTTTTATAACATGTTTGGAGTATCATCACAACTAGAAAGTATTAGTTGAATCCGGTAATCCACTGGAGCAATATTTATGGGATATCCAACATATCGTTGAATCAAATTAGAAAGATTGATTGTTATAAACTAAAGTAAGAAGAAAAAACCGAAACCGAAACCGAGAAACCGAACCGTGCCAAAACCGAATCCAACGGTTCCCGAACCATGCTCACCCCTACATTTCTATACGGAAATATGTCTCATAATTAGTAATATATGCATGCTTAAACATGCATATACGTATCTTTAAACCAAGTAGGTTTGATCAAGTAGTTGGAGCATTGCCTTTAGAAATATAAATCAAAGGTTTAATCCTTATGTCAAGTATGGCCGGAGGTCAATTTATACCTTTGATAAAATCTGTAAGCACTCTCTCTACCATTGGTAAGTGTAAGACTGTCTATATCTCAACTTCTCTTGTATACTTTACCATTGGTAAGGGTAAAACTGTCTATATCTCAAGTTCTCTTATATACCATCGTAGATGATATTGAGGTCCAAAACCTATAAAAAACGACATTAGAGTTGCTTACTTTTATTCATCTAATTATTAGTTTTTGAAGGATGGAAAAAAAAAACGAATTTATATGATTTGAAAAAAAAATTTACTTTTTTTTCTATAAAAGTTTTTCATCCCATTAACTCCAAATGATTTGAAATAATCTCATTTTTTCTATTCTCTATTTCTCTATCATATCATATTTTTTAAAAAATTCAACTCAAAATATAGTGTTAGGACTTATGAAGAAAATTACAAATTTCATTTTTCCCCCAAAATTTCGTAGCGCCTAATAACCGCAAAATCTTACTACTACTAATATAATAATACTGACTCACAGTCACAGTCTCCTCTCCAACCTCCATCACTCATCTCTCTCACACATTTCTCGAGATATACATACACTTTCTGTATCTCATATTTCTGAAAATCAAAAGGTAACAATAATCACATAATGTATACATATATTATATATTATATTGATTGAACTCTTTTTCTGACACTGCATGTATAGTGTTTGTGTGTGCTTTTACAACTCAATTTCCGTCCAATTTCCGTTTTCTTCACTCCAATTTTCCGTTATTCAATCTATACGTATAGATTAATCGATATATACATATAAATTATACTCACAGTCACACAGTACCTATAATCTCTCTTATTTTCATTCTATTCCATATGTGCGTTAATTTTAACTCACACATTTTCTCTGTGTGTGAGAGAGTGAATTGCTGATTTTTTTTGCATTATATATACTAGACTAGATATATAGATATAGATATAGATATAGATATAGAATATATAGTGTGAGTACTGATGCTTGCTCTGTGAAGAGGTTTTGTTAGATAGTGATTTTTAAAGAAGGAAAGAAGGAAAAGAATATGAGCAATTCGGTAGGGCATAGTTTGCTTAAATCAGCGGTTATAACGCATCAAACTCAAATCGGAAATACTTTGTTTCAAGCTCAAGCCAATTCTAACTTACGGAACTCTTCCGCTTTATTATCAACCGATTTCCGTGGTCATAGACTCACTATACGGAAATCGGCATTGCCTACATTTCGACTTCATTCACTTCCTACTGTTCAAGCTGTTCTCGCCACCGATCCGACTTCTGAGGTAGTCTCTATAGTTTTATTATAATTATAATGATGTTATATTTAATGTATATCCTTTTCTGTTGAAGTCTGATAATCTAATGATTAATTTTTTGATTATGTGTAAAGTTATTTGGAGAGAATGTGTAAATTATTTGTTTAATATCGAATCTGGGGCACATTAGTTTGAAACTTTTGTTAAATGCTTTTCTTTTGATCATATGCAGCTATAGATGGAATGGTGAAAGTAGTCTACTATGTGCTTTAAGCCTTTACTTATCAAATACGGCATAGTTTGTCAATCTATGATTAATATGTATTTTATTATCATAAAGGGGTATAGATTAGGCACGTGTACCGAGTTTAGATCTATTATTGATTTGATAGAAATGTGTAATTCACTGCCTGGAAATAAACAATCTTTGGATACTCTATTCTTTTACTTTGTCACGTAATCAATCTATGATATAATTTAGCATTGTTTATGTAAAGGATTATATGCATAAAGCGGCTAAACCTTTTTATTTTTTAATGATAGTTTATAGAATAGTCCCACTTGTTTCACTTAAACTTTAGCCCCTTCTGGCCACAGTCAACCAC
This sequence comes from Erigeron philadelphicus, assembly GCA_024320915.1. NCBI lineage: Eukaryota > Viridiplantae > Streptophyta > Magnoliopsida > Asterales > Asteraceae > Erigeron > Erigeron philadelphicus. Next base: position 1,874,756 of record JANDBE010000001.1, read on the forward strand.
CATCCAGGACAAATATGCATATCAAAACCGTCAGGAAATGCAACGAGAAGACAAAGTTTTCTTTAAAAGATTACGACATTCATACTGTGGCTTTTGTGTTAGGCCAGGAGAAATATTTTTCTTGTTTGATATGCTACAATTGTTTATTATTACCTAACGTTAAAGTCTTTTTACAGCCATCTGCATACATATTTGTCTCATGTAAAGAAAATTTTAACTTGGGTACATGGAATGATACTATCTTTTTCCCTCCTTACAGCAATTGGGAGAAAAGTACATCCTGGAAGGAGATATAGAGATGCAGGTATCTATTAATTACATATATCTGATGTATGCGTCACCTTGGATCCGCAGGAATCCACCATATAATGTATTAGTAGTATATCGTATAGCTTTATATTTTTTTTGTTTACAGGTGGATGTTAAAATCTCTTCTATTCCGTCGGTGGAGATTCGACTCACTAACAGCACAGATCATCTATATCTGCATTGGGGTGGTCTACGAAACATAAACGAGTAAGCCGTGACCTGTCAACATATCTGTGATTCTACCACATCTAACATTTGCTTATACCTTTCGAGATTTTCATTTTGTTCCGTCGTTTTCCTAGGAAATGGTTACTTCCTGGTCGTCGTCCTGAAGGGACCAAAGTTTACAAGGACAGGGCTCTTAGAACTCCTTTTATAAAAGTAAGTTGAAGTTAATACTTACGACTACGTGTATATAACATTTATACTGCATGCAGATTTTGTACCAGCTAATTTATGCATGTTCATTACTTTTCTCCTAGTCTGGCTCTAATTCATTCCTTAAAGTAGAGATTGACGATCCTTCAATTCAATCTCTAGAGTTCCTAATAGTAGATGAAGCAAGGAATAAATGGTAAGCCTATCTTTTTGACCGGTGTTTAGTGTACCTTCAGATTTACGTCAATGGCCATGCACCTATCTTGTTGTAGGTACAAAAACAATGGCCAAAACTTCCATGTTAAGTTGCCTTCAAGGGAAAAACAAGTTTCAAATGTTGTAATTCCTGAAGACCTTGTACAGATTCAAGCATTTTTGAGATGGGAGAAGAAGGGGAAACAAATGTATACCCCTGAACAGGAAAAGGCAAGTAAAATTTCGAAGTTATTTTTATATTCATTTTGTTGATCTTCTTGGACCAGTTGCACTGAGCTATAGCTTGTGTTTGGACATTTTTGTTCGTGGTTACCAATGTCAGTTAAGATATGAGATAGTTAACGGGTTATGATTAATATTGGAGCATATGAGTATTCTGTACACTATGTAAGTACTTTCGTTGGTAGTTTGAAAGTTGCACGTTTATGAAACAATGAACAAATATAAAATATTGGAATAAGTAGTCATATGGGCTATACATTTCTTGCACATAGAAATAATTTATAATTTGGTGTCAACGATGACGGTAGATTTGATATATTGAATATTTAATAGAAGATAGCAAAACATAATGGGAAAGACTATCGGCATTTACCATAAACTACACTTTACAAGTTGGTACTGGTGTATGAAATACTGCTACTACAGGGGTGAAGATCCTCCACCTTATACATGCATTTTCCACTCAGCGCTTGAGAAATAGTTTGTATGTATAGCTTACTCATATTCAAGAGATATATTGTTGCCATATTCATATTTAACTTTCTTAAACCTAAATACACATTAATTGTAGAAGATTGTTGTCTTGTTTATTTTGAAAGATGTCTCATATAGTGTGTGGATTTTACTAGTTCATCAACTTCGTATTAGATTAGAGTTTCAAGCTATACCGCAGAACATGTATACGATGTTTCTGTTCCTTGTAGATTACTTACATGGCTGTCTTGCATTTGGTTGGTCACAGTAATATAGTAGTTAAATTAATTATAGGTGGAATATGAAGCTGCTCGTACAGAGCTGTATGATGAAATTGCCAGGGGGAGTTCTTTAGAGGACATACGAACAAGATTAACCAAAAAAGATGGTAAAAGTTCCGAACAAGGTACCGGCATTATAGAAAAAGAGATACAACCTAAGGTTCAAAAACAGGAGCAGAAAAAAAATTACTCTATCCAAGAGATTCAAAGGAAGAAGAGAGACATCATGCAACTTCTCAGCAAACATATTCCAGTTTCTGTGAAGTCTGCAGACAAAGATATATCTGTCAAACCAAAAAGTTTGTCTGCTATAGAACTTTACTCTAAGGCCATAGAAGAACAAAGTGGCATAGATATTGTTAACAAAAAGACATACAAACTTGCTGATGACGAGCTCTTGGTAGGATACTTTGCTTTATTGGCGTTCCCTTGCAGGAAAGCAGAGGTGGCAATATGAGTGGGTAGGATAATGTGCCAGAATCTGTAATTTCGGGTATGGGTTGATCTGGAAAAGTTTCCAAATTTTTTAAAATTAGTTCGAAGTTTAGATGAAAATGATTTTGAGGTTTTATGCAAGAATTACACATTTGGTTTGTTTGCTAAGTATTAAAATTTTGTATGTTTGGTTGAACATACCAGAAATTAATTTGACGACAAGGAATTGGATTGAAATTGCCACCTCTAGAGGAAAGTTATTGTATTATGTCTAAAATCTTTGTATGTTGTAGGTCCTAGTAACAAAGTCTTCTAGTAAGATAAAGGTTCATTTGGCTACAAGCGTAAAGGAACCACTCACCCTTCATTGGGCATTGTCAAAGAAAGCTGGGGAGTGGCTGGCAAGTTTCTATACTTCTAGCTGGTTGATATCACCATTTATGAAGAGATACTCCGTTTGTGCAAATCCTCCTAAAGAAATCAATATATTTGATGTGTATTGCAGGCACCACCTGAAAGTTTGTTACCACAAGGGTCTATTTCTTTAGCTGCAGCTGCCGACACACATTTTTCTACTCTCTCTATCGATGGTGCTACCAACAAGGTCTGTCGACCGAATTTTTTAAAGAATTTCTGTTAGATGACTTTAGATGAAGCGTGGTTTCTAACTACTACTGTTACTAAAATGGCTGAATTTTTGTGGATAACAGATACAGTCATTGGAAATAGAAATTGGAGAGGATAGTTTTGTTGGTATGCCATTTGTTCTTTTTTCTGGTAAAAGGTGGATCAAGAATAATAATTCAGACTTTTATGTTGAATTTGTTGCACCTAAGAAGACAATAATGGTTCTTCTCTATCTAAGAAATGAATTAATACAGTTCACTTTTCATTTTGTTTCCCATTTTGGTTATTGTTTCCCCTTGCTTTTTTTTTCCCTATGAAGGATGTTGGTGATGGGAAGGGCACCGCTAAGGCCTTGTTAGATAAAATAGCTGGGCTGGAAAGTGAGGCTCAGAAGTCTTTTATGCATAGGTCAGTATTCTGCTTATTTTACAGAGCAAGATTCTGATTTTACATTTTACTTCAAATTTTGTATATCTACATTTACTGCGGGGTTTGTTTTAATAAGTTTTTCTGGTTTATTCTACATATTTATATTATTTCAATTGTTAGAAAAGGTATATAAATGTGAAGATATAAACATTGTGCTTTATATCTATATTCAGGATGATGTTTCCTAGGACATTTTACATCTGCAATATAACACTGCAAAATCAATAGTTCTTATGTAGATGACTAGTAGGTTAAGAACTAGCAAGGAATTTGAGAGGATATATGTAACATGTATGTTTAGGATTTAAATTTTGAGCATTTGTTGGGTTTCGAGAGTTATTTTCAAAAATCAAAACAATTCAATAACTTTCTCCTCCATGTAACTCTAGATATGAGTTGCAACCTTTATTGTGACGATTAGTTATCCATCGGTTTGTTCTAATTTTCTTTCTTTTCACATGTTACTCTTTATGTTAGTTGCTAAATTATACCACTAATCAGTCATGACTTGCTCCTGCTCCGCTCAGATTTAATATTGCAGCAGATTTGATGGAAGAAGCCAAAAACACTGGTGAGTTGGGTCTTGCAGGAATTCTTGTATGGATGCGGTTTATGGCCACTAGACAGCTAATTTGGAATAAAAACTACAATGTAAAACCACGGTAAGGCATTTAGCTGAACTTCCTTTACAAGTATAATTATACTCATCTTTCTTGTGCGTTACAATCTCAGTTGTTCTTATGAATCGTTTGCATATAATACAGTTACTTGTACTGCAACATGCACCTTTTCTCAAGCATCCTAATTCTTACGTATTACACTATTACTTAGATGCATGAGGCTCATCCTAACGTTTGCATGGTTTTCACGTCTATGCTTGGTACAGTGAGATAAGCAGAGCTCAGGATAGGCTCACGGACTTGCTTCAGAGTGTTTACGTGAACTATCCACAATATAGTGAACTTCTGAGAATGATCATGTCAACTGTAGGACGTGGAGGTGAAGGGGATGTTGGACAACGTATCCGCGATGAAATCCTGGTGATCCAGGTGCCTTAGAAGTCTTTACTATCCTGTCATTTAACTTTTCATAAATCTGTCCTCAGTGAAATCTAATGTTTACCTATTTTCTAAATGTAGAGAAATAATGATTGTGCTGGTGGAATGATGGAAGAATGGCATCAAAAACTGCATAATAACACAAGCCCTGATGATGTTGTAATCTGTCAGGTATACTGCATACTGTTGTATTTATATACATTTGAAACTGGTAATATGTTTGAAATGTTCACACATTGTTACTCATTTTGTTGCAGGCATTGATTGATTATATAAAGAATGACTTTGACATTGGTGTTTACTGGAACACCCTGAACTCGAATGGAATTACAAAAGAACGACTTCTAAGTTATGATCGGGCCATTCGTAATGAGCCAAAGTTCAGGGGAGACCAAAAGGAGAGCCTATTGCGTGACTTGGGGAACTACATGAGAACATTGAAGGTCTAGACTCTTTTCTTATTGTTTGTTGTCTATTCCACTCTTCTGCAGGCTCTCAAGTCACACACTCTCTTCTTGTACAGGCAGTTCATTCAGGTGCAGATCTTGAATCAGCTATATCAAACTGCATGGGTTATAAGTCTGAGGTAGTGCCTATATATTGGTCATGTTTCTCGACATTATTAGTATTCGACTATTAGGACAAAATAGAAAGGTAACATACTTGAGGTGGATTACTAGTTTAACCAACAAACTTTGTTTTCAACCATAAAAACTTCAAAGTTTTCAGAAGAAAAATGATTTATTCTAATTTGACCAACGTATCAAAAATTTGATCCATTTAATCAGACCTGGTTACCTGGTAAAATGATGACATAGCAGTTAATGTTGGTAAGTTTCACCAGATTTCTCCTAATGTGGTGCTATATCGGCTCCTGGAATCTGTTTAACTTACAAGATTACTTTAAATCAAACTTTTTGAAAGTTCGATGATTGTTAAGGTGAAGTTAAAACAAGATGACAGTCCATGTAAAGTGTGTTACCTTCTTATGCAATCAGTCCTTAACACTCTGCTCTAGATTAGTCGAGAAAGGGAGCCTTATCCAATTTTTCTTGTTGAAATGTTCAAAATTTCAGGGACAAGGATTCATGGTTGGGGTGAATATCAATCCTGTTTCTGGTCTACCATCTGGATTTCCGGTAATCATCTTTGTGGTTGCCATCTTTAGTAATGTCAATTATTTAGGGAATTTCTTGAACTCCATATTTTCTGTGCAACTGACAAGATTTCAAACAGGAACTGCTTCAATTTATCCTAGAACATGTTGAAGATCGGAATGTGGAAACCCTTCTTGAGGTACTTGAAGTGTCTTTCAGGCACCAGTACTCAACTTCTTGCACATAAAACCATTAGGTATTTTTATCTCTCGCCATAATGTAAACATAACGATTTGTTTCTTTTATCAGGGACTGCTAGAGGCACGTGAGGAACTTAGGCCATTACTGTCTAAACCAAATGATCGTCTCAAGGATCTTCTTTTTTTGGACATTGCCCTCGATTCTACTGTGAGGACAGCCATTGAAAGGAGCTATGAAGATTTAAGCAATGCGAAACCAGAGGTAAATGATTTTCAGCATCTTTTAGTTCTGGTTTTTCTCTTTGGTGTGTGGTGTGTTAGCATGTCTAAACTTGGCACACAAATCGTTATGCATTTAATTTAAGGTGTATTGTTTTATGGAAGTTTATTCATGAATATCTCATGTTTGGCCTCAACTTTTTTGCAGAAAGTCATGTATTTAATCACTCTTCTTCTTGAGAATCTCATTCTCTCATCAGACAACAACGAGGATCTGATCTATTGCTTAAAGGTAATTTCAGTAACCTGTCTAATCAATCATATACTTCCTCTCTTTGTTCTACAAGAGGGTAGTTCATTATTAAACTGATTCAGTTTGACCTACAGTTCATGTCTTCATATATCATGAAGTAACATGGAATAATCTTTTGTGGACTATTTTGCTATAAAAGCAGGGGAGTCTGATTTTTACTATGTATTGTTACAAAAATGCTAAATGACTCAATTTTATGTCTCTATATACTCTAACAGGGATGGAATCAAGCTCTAAGCATGTTGGAAACTCGAGATGGTAATTGGGCATTATTCGCAAAATCAGTCCTTGATAGAACCCGACTTGCACTTGCAAGCAAGGGGGAGTTTTATCATCACATATTGCAACCTTCTGCCGAATACCTTGGGGCAAGGCTTAATTTGGACCAACGGGCGGTAAGATATGCTTTCCTTCTTCTATTTTTATATATTTTTTTTGACATGGGTGTTAGTACAAGGATTAAGTTTTTTATTTTTTCCTCTTTGGTTCTATGTATATTGATCTAACTTGGTCTTAAATCCACACAGGTAAGTATATTCACTGAAGAGATGATTCGTGCAGGCTCAGCGGCTCCTTTATCATCATTAGTTAATCGACTTGACCCCATTCTTCGCAGTGTGGCTAATTTGGGAAGGTTAGGTTCACTGCCTTGTGGCGAATCAATTTCAGTCTTATGTCATGAGTTACAGTTTCTAACGGAATTTCCCTTCCCGTGGACAGTTGGCAAGTTATCAGCCCAATTGAAGTTGTTGGATATGTTGTTGTCGTTGATGAGTTGTTATCTGTTCAAAACAAAACTTATGATATGCCAACTATTTTAGTGGCAAAGTCTGTGAGGGGAGAGGAAGAAATTCCTGATGGTGCAGTTGCTGTTGTAACTCCCGATATGCCAGATGTTTTATCTCATGTTTCTGTTCGAGCAAGAAACAGCAAGGTATTAGTCTATTATGTGAGAACTAGAGAAGGCGCAATGCCAACCTATATACAACCGAATAAGTTATATTGGGTTGTTTAATAACTGTGAGCTAAAAGGGAAAGAGTCAGCCAAGTTAAAAGTCGGCCTAAGTCTACCTTTATATATATGCAGCCTTCTAAATAACAAAATTGGTCTATAATCATGACTTAATACAGTTATCATTTATAAATAGGTTGTAAAAGTAGACAAAAGTGTATATGGGTCAACCAAATCTGGACTAGTTTGACCCATGATTGATAAGAACCCATTTCAACCCAAATCCTTTTGACCCATAATTGATAATGACCTATTCCAACCCATTTCACTAGTA
>JANDBE010000001.1:1900078-1910517 GCA_024320915.1 Erigeron philadelphicus
TATGATTTTGTATTTTTTTAGTTTCTTGCATAATAATTTTGCCTATGTCGATTGATATAACCTTTATCATCGTTTTTAAAAATTAGCTTATATGATATAAATTCGTTGTTCAAAAAATATATATAAATATAATTTTTTGCGCTTAGCCTATGGGCCCTTTTTTGACGCTCGATCAACATTTATAAATCCGGACCGGCCCTGTTGATTGGTAGATAGATAATTATACATAGTTAGTTACGTACTGCCTGAAAGACTACGTCAAATACAATGGTATATCTTCTAAAAGATAATATAAACATATATGGACAAAATTTAGGACAATGTCCACGCAAATTCTTGCAAATAAATACAACATTCTCCAAATTGTCTCAATTGTAGGCAGGCACTACATCAATATCAATAAATAGCTTAGCCCGCTCGTTCCAATTCTCGTATAACTTAATTCTCATCAGAAAATTAAACAGCCTCTAATTTATCTTAAATTCTTAATCAGCGCCACTAATTAAGCCGGTCAACACAATACAATGAAGTCAAATGATGCCATGGCTACTGACCACCACTTGGAGAAAACAAAGCAGGTTTACGATACATTTCCTGTCTTTAACACGGTCTGCTTTACGTTCTTCTTTTCGGTCGTTAGCTACCTTTTCTACATCTTTCGCCAAAGAATCCAGACGGCCACTCCTCTACACCTCACCCTATGGGAGATGGCGGCCCTCGTGTGCTTTGTTGCTTCGTTTATCTACTTTCTTGGCTTCTTTGGCTTGAACTTCCTACACTACTCCATCCCCTTTCCCGAAGATGACGAAGAACTCAATATAGACACTAATAACATCAAGAAGAGTACCGCTGTTGTCACCCCTAGTCAGGACATGATCAGCCATGGAATAGCAGGTTAATTTGGTTATCCTTCTATATTACATCCTTAAGATACATAGATGTACGTCTATAAAACACAGTAATTATTACTCGTATAAGTTTATAACTATCATTAATTTTAGAATTTGAGAAAAATGTAAAATTTACATACTAGTGTTACCACTTATAGAGTTATATAAATTTTTAGTTGAGTTGAATAAAAGTTTTAATTTTTGCTCCTCAAAATTAAAACTACAAAACAATACTATTATTGATATATATATGGTCGATCATCATCTATTATATTTGTTGTTACCATATACTATAACTTTCTATATAATCAACCAAAACTTTTAGTTAATTTGCAAGTTGTATGTGTCCATGAATAATACAGAATTTTCTTCTGTTCTGGGTGTCGACGACTGTGACAAGATAACTGAAGACGACGAGGCAGTGATTCAAGCAGTGGTGGCCGGAAAAACACCTTCATACTCATTAGAATCAAAGCTCGGAGACTGCAAACGTGCAGCATTTATTAGAAGAAAGGCGTTGGAGAGGACAACAGGCAAGTCTCTAGAAGGTTTGCCATTAGATGGTTTCAATTACGAATCAATATTGGGACAGTGTTGTGAAATGCCAGTGGGTTATGTTCAAATCCCTGTGGGCGTTGCTGGACCATTGATGCTTGATGGGATGGAATTCTACGTTCCAATGGCGACCACTGAAGGTTGTCTTGTGGCTAGTACTAATAGGGGTTGTAAAGCCATTAATGCTTCCGGTGGCGCCTGTAGTGTCTTACTTAAAGATGGAATGACTAGAGCTCCAGTTGTGAGGTTTGCCTCCGTGAAGAGGGCGGCAGAGTTGAAGTTTTTCTTAGAGGAACCACTTCATTTCCAGACTTTGGCTAGTATTTTCAACAGGTAATTAGACAAGTTTTCTAACTTTTTTCTTCTTTTTTTAATAAGCAATTTGTCCCAAGTAACTTTTTTACAAACTACAAATTAATCTCACAGTCTTTACTCTTTATATTAACTGTATTATTAGTACTGTACTATTTATAACATCAACTAGCAATTTAACAACAAGATATGGCATCTCTTTAAAAAAAATTATAAATAAAAATGATACTCATAATGGGTATCTTCTAAAATTGGAGTTGGGTATATAAAGAGACGTGTCATTGAGCCAAGTTTACCATTTAGAAAAAAATAAATAAAAATGGTACTTTATGTTATGTATAACTAATTATCCCTTATAGATGGAGCTGTCTAACATTTGACTTATGAATTATCCTTTTGACAATGATTAAGAGCTTAACTAAAATCATCACTTTTTAAAGCTAATTATCTAGATAAAAATTTCTGCATACTCTATAAATATTGCCCATTCATGTACAATCACTAATGATCAGCAGAGAAGCTAAACTTGTAAAGTTAACGATCTAAATAATCCGTGTTTGCTACTTACATTGGCAGGTCAAGTCGATTTGGCAAGCTTCAAAGCATTCGATGTGCAATAGCTGGAAAGAATCTATACATAAGATTCACCTGTAGCACAGGAGATGCTATGGGGATGAACATGGTTTCCAAAGGTGTTCAAAATGTTTTAGATTACCTCAAAGTTGACTTTCCAGACATGGACATCATTGGCATCTCAGGGAACTACTGTTCTGACAAGAAACCTGCAGCTATCAACTGGATTGAAGGACGAGGAAAATCTGTCGTGTGTGAGGCAATCATAAAAGAAGAGGTAGTGAAAAAAGTGTTAAAAACCGACGTGGCTTCATTGGTTGAACTTAACATGTTAAAGAACCTCACTGGATCTGCTATGGCTGGAGCATTAGGCGGGTTCAATGCACATGCTAGTAACATTGTGTCCGCGGTGTTTTTAGCAACAGGACAAGATCCGGCACAGAATGTTGAAAGCTCACATTGTATAACTATGATGGAAGCAATGAATGGTGGCAAGGATCTTCATGTTTCGGTGACTATGCCATCGATTGAGGTGGGTACGGTAGGTGGTGGGACCCAGTTGGCTTCGCAATCTGCGTGCTTGAATTTGCTTGGTCTGAAAGGTGCAAATAGAGAGTCACCTGGATCCAATGCAAAGCAGTTGGCAAAGGTGGTTGCTGGATCAGTTTTAGCAGGAGAACTATCTCTAATGTCTGCAATTTCTGCGGGCCAACTTGTTAAGAGTCATATGAAGTATAATAGATCGTCTAAAGAGTTATCCCTAAAAGCATAGATCTTCGAGACCATATGTTGTTACAATTGAAGTAACAGGGCTCTGTATAGTATATATGTTGCACTTGTACATATATAATTCTCCATAACTATATTTTGCAAATAGTTACTTCTTACTTTATGCCACTCATTTGTCACTATACCAACATCGAGTCTTAAAACGATTTATAAAGTTTCTTGATTTATCTGGTTAGATTGTGCTAAACCTTTATATCTTTATAGTATGTTGACATGTATATTGATTGAGAAAAAAAACTATAGAGATAGAAGAAATGATTAATATCATACATTTTTTTTTCAAACCTCTGATTATATAAAACATATCTTCTCATTAGTTGCTAATTGCTATCTATAGTAAATGTTACAAGAAAACCGCCAATAAAATAACTACAGTCTCATCATCAGTTGCATTATGACTTATGAGCACAATATTTCCCAACATATCAGCAATAAACGTTCCAAACAATGGGCCAATGTAGCATGTCTTAATCCAATTTGCTAGCTTTCTTGAGGTTGTAGCACTATGTTGATTGAGTTCAAACTTGAATAAAGCAACAAATTGGCACTCATCCCAAAAAATGATAGCTTTTCAAAGCATGTTTAAGGTACATGTGTCGCATGGCAATTACTCATGGCTTCCGACTCTTTTCATCTGATATTTTCTGGTACATGTGCCCTGAAACAGCACAAGGCATGTTTGTTAATTTCACATAACTATACTACATGAATGGAAAAAAGCTCCCTTTGCTGCTGCAGATTGGCCAGGCTTTCAGAAACGAGATAATGTGCTTTCTTATAAACTTGAGGTTACTATTATACAATATGTTTCTAGCTAGATTTTTGCATCTTTTTAATTCGCTAATGCTATCTTATCACATTCCTATAACTGGCAAATCAAAGATATTATTATTGGTCTCACATCCACTGCTATATCAGAGGTAGTAAATTGATAGGTCAAAAAGGGTAGTTTTGGGTTCTAGAAATTGACGCATATATGTTTCTCACCTTTTAAGATATCTCCCGGACTGCTCTTATTAACATATATGTTATTTTTCTTATTAAACATTGCATTTTTCTTTTTCTTTTTAGGGAAATGTCAATAAGTCAATACCTGCAGACTTCATAGGGTGAGTATATCTACTTTTGACACACGCACCACACGTCAGGTATAGATGGAAAAACATTTAAGGTTTAGCCAGCATCGCTCAAAAATGAATGAGCCATTACACTACAGATTGTGGCATGCTAAAATCCAGTCGTCTTATAACTGGATTGAGTTTGTCGGGATTACTGATAAATCAGCAGATGTTCTGCTTGCAGACTCGGTAAGCTATCAGCACCCAAACTTTTTTGACTTGATGTAGCATATTTGTGTGCCTGAAAGTTATTTGATGTAGCATATGTATGAAATCTACTCACAGCATTAATTTAAAGAGGACAGCTATCATAAATCCGAAGTATGGGATGCATATCCGGTAAGGTTGGCAGCTTGGGTAATGGGTCAAAACATGTAACATGTAATGTTTGTGCAGATTGAAATGGGTCAGGTGGGGTTCCCCGGAACACTTCTTGTCCATATTAGTGTGTCAAAGATGATGAAAGAAACTATATATGCTTTGAGTATTATTCTAATACTAAAAAAATGAACTAGGGGTTGGTGTGTTATGCATTACAGAGTTCTGACCTTTTTGAACAATTTATTTTATGCAGATTTTTAATTTGACCTATTATATTATATAAACATATATAGAGGTGACAAAATCATCCATTCTACCAATTCGATATTAAGCTTCGCGTAGTACCTCAGATTGAACCATGGAAGCATTTACTGCAGTGGCAACAAGCTCACCTTTTAAAGTTTAATCTTGCATAATCATCATAATAGTACAAAATAAATACATCATCTTTAGTCAGTACTACTATTTTTTATTTAAATCAATATAAAACTTGAAAGCAGACTCAGAATCTTGTAGGATCTTCAATTCACATGTATAGTCATTGGAAACGTCACTGAAGGAGGAATCTGTGATGCTTGTTTCACTTGTCATGGGAATGAGTTTAGACCCACACCAGCTAACCCTATATCCATCAGAAAGTGAGTCGATTTCTAGCTGAATGGCAGTAGACGTTGGATTCCACCATAAAGTGTTTCTTAGTAACCGAAATGAAATATATATCATACATGTATTTTTATGTTTATCATTAACAGTCTCCTCCCAATACATGTATTCTTGAGAATCTCGCATACTCATTGAATCACCTATTAACTTCTCATGCTTCATAGAGACAGTTATCTTTGGAAAATCAAAGTAATTATTGTAATTATCGAGAACTGTGCAGAATAAGAATCCAGAAAAGTGATTATACCAATTATCTGGAACTTGCATTCTACAGCTTCCCCCTTTAACCACACGAGGTTCAAACCCCCTCGGAATCTCTAACCCTTTTAGTTGAAAGATCATACACCCACTTTTAACTGTCTTTCCCTAAAGAAATTAACATAAATTCAACTTAATTAAATATTATTAGTAATATAACTGTATACATAAGCTTGAGAAATTCAAAACAGCTATAGAGTAAGAACCACAATATAAGATATATACCTGAAGCATGGATTCTAGTAATATCTCGCCACCATTTATGTTCTTTTTCCATCCCCGTATTGATACGCCACATAACCATTTACATCTTCTAGAAGCATCACCTTTGATGACTTCAAGTGACTCACACCAGTCTGCTTTGAGAATAGCTAGACTTGATGGGAGCTCGGGCATATCAACAAGTTTACCACAACAGCTCAAATTGAGGAGTTTGAGGTGAGTAAGTCGCGAGAGGCTAAAATCTAATCGTGTAAAATCATTACCATATAGATCTAGCTCTCGTAAGTTGGATAACTCACCAATCTCATTAGGTATATCTCCATCATTTAATCCACCCCAATGCAAAACCAACTTTGTTAAGAAATGTGGCACGGAAGAAGGAATAAATTTTTTAATGCTACTCCTATCCAACTTTAAACCCAACCCATCTACATTTTCATAGAATAGATTTTTCGGCAACTTCTCAAAATGTTCGCAACCTTTTAATTCAAAATTCTTTAGACCCTTTAAGAGAAGAAAGTTTCCGTCTATGCATGTTAATTTAGAACAATCTTCTAAACTCAGAAAAGTAAGGTTAATACAATATTTTCCTATTGTTGAGGGTAGGATTTCTATGCCTACATTTTCCAAAGATAACATTACTAAGCTATTCATGTTTGCTTCAATCTCTGGAAACTCAATAAGCGCTTCACATTCTGAAATTCTAAGAGTCTTCAGTTTGTGCATCTTTGTAATGTTTGGAAACCTTCTAAGCTTGTGACAATAACTTACAGATAGGTTAACAAGACTTGGATGATTTCCAAGTGATTCATGAATCTCTTCTAAACACTCACATCCCTCGAGTATCAACTTCTGAAGACATTGGAGTCCACCAATATCAGGTGTCCTGACCAGTGCTTCCATGTAAAGGAGTTCCATCTCTTTCAAACATAGTAGATACTGATGCATACACAAGTCAAATTATTAAGTTAGTGTTAATTCTATGATAAGTATGGTTATAAGCGATGGAAATAAATTTATGCCAAATATTGGTTTTTTTTTCCATGTTTGATTTGTGTTGTCCCTCTAATTATTATGTGAACAGCAACCTAATAGAGTGTAGAAGTAGAACTTTGTAGTCTATAGTTATGTAAATCGAATTTATTAACAGATCTACAAAACACTCAAGGTGTAAATTCGTCACTCAGGATCATGCACTACTTTTTATGTTAGTAATAAGAGCAACTGAAGTACCTTGTAACCCGTCCAAAGCTCTTTTTGCAAACTTCTTTTCATTTTTAAAACAACAAGCTTTGTCGGTTGAAAACTTTCTGGAAATGGACTAGCAGGAAAATGAGACCAGCTTAAATACCTCAACTCATTTGAAAGAAAACTGGGCCCTTCATCAAACGAAGTAGTAATCACTTTGAGGAATCTTAGTTTCTTCATGTTTGAAACAAGCCTAATGAAGTTGAATGAACCACCATCAGCATAACATTGTATGGCTTCGACCTTATCGTTTTCCTGCAATAAAGGGAAATTAAAGATGGGTTTAAAGTACCTTATCGATATGTGTGTGTATCATTAAGTCTACATGTTGAAGAGCTAGTATATATAATAATTACCATTGTTGCATTTCTCAAACACATGTCTTTGATATCTTTTTCTCGCCAAACCCTGCTATGTTTTTCAGGATTGTAAGGATGTCCCCCTCTAACAATGTAATGTGCCATTTCTTGAACCAGATCATGCATATCAAAAAGGTCATCGTTTGAATCAGTTATGAGAGCCTTTTGTATCAACACCTTCACCCCTGTATAAGGGTGAAAACCACAAGCATTAAGTATCTCCATTGCTTCATATTTGCCCTTCCTTCTATGGAAACATGCAATATCCAAGAATAACTCTTTTTCTACATCTTTAAGTCCATCATAGCTAATTTTTAGCTTTTCCACAATATCCATTTCTGGATGATATCGAAGTCTATCCAATGTATCAAGCCACTCATCCTTGTCTTTTTCATACAAAAAAGAACCCAAAACAATCAGGGCTAAGGGAAGCCCAGCCGCATAAGTAACAACTTCTTGCGAAAGCACCTCATAGTCTGGTACAAGGTTATTCTCGTTATATGCATGCCTATTAAAAAGCCAAATAGCTTCATTATGTGACAATAAACTGATAGGTGAGACCTCATCTACTTTGTGAGCTATTAGCAATTGTTGATCCCTAGTTGTAATTATTATGCGGCTCCCATCACCAAACCATTTACGACATCCAGCTAATGCCCTGAGTTGTTCAAGATGATTGACATCATCAAGAACAATCAGCACTCTTCTACGACATAACATTTGTTTAATCTTGTCTTTTCCTAATTCAATACTCTCAACTTGCATCTGATTTTTAAAGACTATCGAAAGAATTTTTTCTTGCAGGCTTTTTAAACCATGTTGTTTGGCTTCTTCCCGTATATTTCCAAGTAAGCAACAACCATCAAAGATGGGAGAAAACTCCTTGTAAAGAGAAGTAGCAAGAGTGGTCTTACCACTACCTCCAAGACCCCATATCCCAACCATTCGCACACCACCTGATCCAATTCTTAAATGGGATCTCAACTGTTGCAATCGAGTTCCCATTCCAACGAGATTTTCATCTTCAACTGCTGAATCCAAAGATGACAATCTACCTAAAATGGAACTAACAATCTCTTGGATACAACGTGCTTCATGCCTGCACAATGGAAACATTTTTTCACATTCATAATAATAAGATGTATGATTTACACAAACACAATGAAGAAAAGATTACCCATTGGCGACCTGCTTGGTTTCCAATCCAGCAATATTACTTGCATCAACAAGTGCTTTTTTCCATGATTCAACTTTGTTGTTGTTGTTTTTGGACGACTCGTGTTTGGAAAACGCTTCTCCATATTTCCTCTTTTGTTTTCTCACGTCAGAGGGATCCATGTGATAGAATATGGGAATAACGATTTGGCCAATATCCTCCTTGCATTTCATAATATATGAAAGCTCATCCAAACACCATGAAGAATCAGCATAGTTTTCAGAGAATATAATGAGGGCGATATGTGATTCATGGATAGCGCTCAACAAAGCTGGGCGGATGGTATCACCCCGATCCAAAGTTACATCATCCTTGTAAGTTTGTATACCATTTTGTTTAAGGGCATAGTAGACATGATCTACAAAATTCTTGCGAGTATCTTCACCTCTAAAACTAATAAACACATCGTATTTCCACGACTGGGAAGTAGACAAATAAGATGATGATGATGCTTCATCTTTTTCCGATTGTGATTCTTCATATTTGCCCTTCCTCCTGTAAATATCCAAGAAGGACTCTTTTTCCACATTCTCATGTTCACCATATCTGATTTTGAGCTTTTCCAAAATATCCTCTGGGTGAAGTTTTAGTCTATCCAATGTACTAAGCCACACATCCTTGTCTTTTTTGTACAAAAAAGAACCCAATACAATCAGGGATACAGGGAGCCCAGCAGCATAATTAACAATATTTTGTGAAAGCATCTCGTAATCTTGTATAGGTTTTTTCTCAATATAGGCATGCATGTTAAAAAGTCGAACAGCCTCGTCATCTGATAATAACTTAACAGGACATACCTCATCTACCCTGTGAGATTTTAGCACTTGTTCATCCCTAGTTGTAATTATTATTCGGCTCCCATCACCGAACCAATTATGGCATCCAGCTAAAGCCTTTAGCTGCTCGGGGTGATCAACATCATCAAGAACAATCAACACATTCCTATGACATAACATACTTTGAATCTTACATCTTCCTTCTTCAACACTCGTCACCGACACGTGTGTTTTCAAAACTTCTGATAGAATTGTTTCTTGCAGTTTTTCTAACCCTTGTGTTTGTTTTGATTTTCCCCTAATATTGTGTATAAAGCAATGGCCGCCATCAAATTGCATACGTAGTCTCATATAAGCAGAGATCACAAGAGTGGTCTTACCACCATCCCCCAACCCGCATATCCCAACCATTCGCACACCACCTGATCCAATACTTAAATGGGATCTCAACTGTTGCAATCGAGTTCCCATTCCAACAAGGTTTTCAGGATTGTAAGGATCTATCCCTCTAACAATGAAGGGTTGTTCCCCCCTAACAATGTAGTGTCCCATTTGTTGAATGAGATTATGCATATCAAACCTGCCATCCTTTGAAACAGTTATGAGAGCCTTTTGTATCAACACCTTTACCCCTATAAGAGGGAAAAAACCACAAGCATCAAGTATCTCCATAGCTTCATCTGTCCTCTCCATCCTGAAAAAACATGCAATATCCAAGAATATCTCTTTCTCCACAGGATCAAGTCCATCATAGCTGATTTTGAGCTTTTCTATAATTGTCATTTCTGGATAATCTTTTAGTTTTTCCAATGTACAAAGCCACTCATTTTTGTCTTTGTCAAAGAGGAAAGACCCAAGGACTTTAAGTGCTAACGGGAGGCCATTAGCATAATAAATCACACATAAAGAAAGCTTCTTGTAATTTTCTACCGGATTCTTCTCATTATATGCATGCATATTAAAGAGTCGAACAGCCTCGACATCTGATAATAATTCAACAGGACATACCTCATCTACCGTGTGAGATTTTAGCACATGTTCATCCCTAGTTGTAATTATTACTCGGCTCCCATCACCGAACCAATTATGGCATCCAGCTAAAGCCTTTAGCTGCTCGGGGTGATCAACATCATCAAGAA
>JANDBE010000001.1:2183188-2195444 GCA_024320915.1 Erigeron philadelphicus
AGAAATTCAACACTTTTTTTCAGTATTCCCAGATTACTCCTAAATAACCCTAACAAATATATTTAAAATAGTTCATTTTTTCACTTATTATTTTTTGCATACGATCCTCGACTTATATTTAGAATGACAAGCACAGTTAGTGTCTTATCGACGCATCTCATAAAATTAACCTAATATTACTGTTACAACATCTCACGCATTATAAACATTGACGTTGTAATGCGCGGACACCCTTTTAGTAGTATTAATAAGCGATCCCAAAGTAGTAAAGTAAAAGAGAATTAAAAAGAAATAGCAATACACCCATTATATTCTTTTCTATATCACGATCTACCAAAAAGTATGTATATAACCCTCTATTTAATCAATTAAAAACATTTTGTTATTACATAACCATTAGAAACAAAACTATCATGGTGTCTATAATATTATTCTTTAATATTGTAATTTTATAGCAGGTCACAACCTTTTGGACGTTATCTCCTATATGGAGGGTAGCTCATGTCTTCACATAACGAAATTATCATTTCAGGATGGTTTTGAAGATTCCATCATTGCCTCATTCCTTGAAGAGGTTTTTAAAGCATTGGTTTAATCATTCAGCTCCACCATTACTTATTTTTTTTTTATTTGTTCATTCATGGTTGCACACTTGCAGCGTAAACTATATGTTCCCTACAAGTATTTTGAATTTGTACAAGTTTGGTACCTGGGTGACCTATCAAACTGGTCAACAGCCATGTATAGATTTAAAGTGTTTGTAGAAAACATATATCAATAAAAAATTTATGGTGTAGACATTTAAAAAAAAAAAAAAAAGGTACGGAACACTGAAACAGTCATTAAACTCAAAATGTAAATGATTAAGGATATCACCAACTAACCTTATAAGTAATGTATCCCGAGCAAGACATAATTCACCAGAGCGCCCTCGAATCTCTGGAAGGAGTCAATGGACACTCAATCAACAAAATGTAATGATCCTCTCCATCACACCCTAAACACCCATGTACACATTGCTGCCAAAAACTGTTCCAGACTTCCAGGGCATCCTAGTTTTCCACCTGCCCATTGTTGATCGGGTTAGTCAGATTGTATGTAGTTGTCCCACCGGATTCTGATTTCAACATTGCTTCTTCCCTAAAGACCATAACTATTACTCAAACACTGTGTTGACCATCAAAACATTTAAATAGACTCCACATTACCAGCAAATCCGATTTTAGTGTACCTGCATAACCATTTGATCACAACCGCGGTCTAGCAAAATGCTTTCATCTATATCTGCACTTGTAAACCGTTATATACCATAACACTACCAATGATAATTCGAGAGATCAACCTATTTTCCCTGCTCAATTACACGTACATCACCATCTCTCCCGACTCCCCTTCTCTTAACCCACCACCACTAATTTCACCACATCTGAGATTAAAAAAAAAAAAAAAAACAAAAACAAAAACAAAAAAAAAAACTCATAGAGAATTCAAACAAGGTAACACGCATAGCTAATTTGGAATGACTAGCTCCTAGGAGCATGCTTTTCCTTTCTTATTTGTAACTTCTTTTTTCATCAACCCACTTTTCAATATGTGAGAGACAGAAGTATGCAGCAAACTGCACACTTGTTTTTTCCTAAGTAATTTACATTTGGTAGACATCCATCTTTCTAGGTGGAAAGAATGTGATATCCTTTTTCCTTAACAACTTCAGTGTAGCAAACGAAACTCGATCTTTTGATTATATATTCATTGGCTCGGTACAATATATCACGGTCGACTCACTTTGCAAAAACAATATTCCCAGCTAACCAACTTGACTAAATTCTAAAGTTACAATGCAAAGCATGCTTTGAATCATGTTGGATCTTAAATGGACATTTATAATCATCAGAATATTTGGAAGAGTAGGAATCTGTTTCCCTTTGATGACTTTCACTTCTTTTTGGAAGGAGTCTAAATATGCACCCACTATTGATATGTGATCCAGGCGAGTCAATCTCGATCCGAATGGCCATGGATGTTTTGCTCCACCATAAAGTGTTCTTTAATAAACTAAATGGAATATATCCCACCCATGTGTGCCTACCACCATAAACATAATCACAATCATACTCCTCCTCCTCCTCCTCCTCCCAATACAAGTCATGTTCAAAATCCCCCATTGAAGAACCATTTTTTTCATGCATCATACGTATCGTTGGAGAATAACGGTCACGCTGAATAGTGAATATTGCACATATTAGGAAACCAGAAAAGTGATTGTACCAATTCTCTGGAAGACGTAATTGACAATTTCTCCTAAACAAATTAGGTTCAAACCATTTGGCTTTGGCAACCTCAAGTCCTTTAAGTTTAAGGCTCAAGCACTGACTTTCGATAATCTTTCCCTAGTAGAAGAAAAAAATTTCATTTTAAGATTAATTAATAAATATAATTTACACAATTTCATTTTATTATTAGTAATGAATTAACCATATATAGCATTCAGAGTGAGAACCAAAAATACATACCTGAAGCATGGTGTCTAATAATCTCGCCCCACCCTTTCTATTCTTATGACAGTAGCCAAGTGAGATGTAGCATAACCATTTACAATTTGTATGTATATCACCTCTAATGATGGCTTCAAGTGACTCGCACCAGTCTGCTCTAAGAATAGCTAGACTTGATGGGAGCTCAGGAAATTTAACAAGATTCCGGCAACCCCCAAAGTCAAGGAGTTTAAGGCAAATAAGTTTTGAGAAGCTGAAATCTAATCGTGTAAAATCATTCCATCCTAGATTTAGCTCTTTCAAGTTAGATAACTCACCAATCTCATTGGGTATATCTCCATCTTTCAGTTTACACCAACAGAGACTCAACTTTCTTAAGAAATATGGCAAACGAGAAGCAATAAGCTGAATTATACGCGTACTACTATAATCCTTGTTAAAATCCAAAGATAACTCTACCAACTTATCAATCTTTGCTTCAATCTTTGGAAACTCAACAAGTGCTTTGCAATTTGAAATTTTAAGAATCTCCAGTTTTTCCGTCCCAACAATGCTCGGAAACCTTCTAAGCTTTTCACAAAAACTTACAGATACATGAACAAGACTTACATGATTTCCAAGTGATTGATGAATCTCTTCTAACCTATCACATCGAAGAAGTATCAACTTTTGAAGAGATGGGAGTCCCCCGAAATCAGGTGTCCTGATTAGTTTTCTTGCATCAACAAGTTGGAGCTCTTTCAAACATGGTAGGTACTGATGCATACACAAGTTAAATTTGCCCAAATGTTAATTAATGCCAAAGTTAATAAGAGACAAGTACTCTGATGCCAAAAAGTTTCATTTTTCCAAGTTTGATTTGTGTTGTATATCCAATGCAATAATTTTATATTGTTAATCAAAAGAACAACTCAAGTACCTTGTAACCCTTCCACAGTTCTTTTTGAGAGCTTCCTCCCATATTGAGAACAACAAGCTTTGTTGGTTGAAAACTTTCAGGGAACCTACTCGACGGATAATTTCTGCATTTTATATACCTCAACTCATTAGAAAGAAAACTACACCCTTCAACAAACGAATCCACGTTAACGAATCTTAAATTCTTCATGTTTGAGACAGAGATACTGAATTTGTTTGTATAGCCATGAGCATATTGTATGGCTTCAATCTTATCATTTTCCTGCAATAAAAGGGAAAAAACAATATAAAGATCGAGTTGGAGTATCTTATTGGTACATATGTGAGAGCTCCTGTATATCATGTACATCTTATAGAAATAGCATAATCTTTACCGTTGTTGCACTCCCAGAAAACATGGTTGCAATCTCCTTCGTTTTCCAAATCCTACTATGTTTTTCAGGATTTTTGGGATGTTTACTTCTAACAACGTCCTGTCCCATTTCTTGAACCAGATCGTGCATATCTAAACAACCATCTAAAGAAATAGTTAAGAGAGCCTTTTGTATCAACACAGTTATGCCTATACCAGATTTAAAACCACACGCATCGAGCTTTCTTGTTGCCTCATCTTTCTTTATCCCCCTGTGAAAACACGCAATATCTAAGAATATGTCTTTCTCATCATCGTCTAGTCCATCGTAACTTATTTTGAGTTGATCCATGACCTTTCGAGGCGGGATGTGTTCTAACTTTTCCAAGGCACTAAGCCACTCATTCTTGTCTTTGCCACACAGAAAAGACCCTAAAATTTTAAGTGCCAATGGAAGCCCATCGACATACTTGATCACACGTAAAGAAAGCTCATCATAATCTTCCAAATATTTGTCTTCATGATATGCATGTCTTCTAAAGAGCCGAATAGCCTCATCAAATGACAATAACTTAACAGGACACACCACATCTACCCTGTGAGATATTAGCACCTGTTCATTTCTGGTTGTGATTATTATTCTGCTCCCATCACCAAACCAATCTCGTGATCCTGCTAATGCCTCCAATTGCTCAAGGTCATCAACATCGTCAAGAACAATCAACACATTCATACGACATAACTTTTTTTTAATTTTGCATCTTCCTTCATGAACGCTCGCCACCGACACTTGAGTTTTCAAAACTTCTGATAGAAGTTTTTCTTGTTGTTTTAGTAAGCCATATTTCCCGGATTCGTCCCTAATATCGCCAATAAAGCAATGGCCTTGAAAACGGTCACGGATTTTCATATAAACAGAAAAGGCAAGAGTGATCTTACCACCACCCCCAACTCCCCATATCCCAATCATTAGCACACCATGTGACCCAATTTGCAGTTGTGATTCCAGATATTGGAAACGAGGCCCCATTCCGACAAGGTTTTCATCAAAATTTGAATTTACAGATAACAATTTATTCAGAATGGTCCCAACAATTATTTTGATACCTACTCCTTCATGCCTACATATCAAATAAATATATATGTATGATTAACGTATATAAACCGCATCTTAAAAACAGTTAAAATGCATAATTTGTGGAGTTTATAAGCCGAAAAGATAAATTACCCATTGGCAATGTGCTTGGTTTCCCATCCAGCAATGTTACGTGCATCCAAGAGTGCTTTTCTCCATGATTCAATTTTTTGGTTGCTGTTTTCCGACGCTTCGTGTTTGGAAAATGCTTCTTCATACTTCCTTTTTTGTTTTCTAACATCAGAGGGATCCACGCCATAGAATATGGGGAAAACCATCTGTCCTCTTTCATTCCTGCATTTCATAATATGTGCAAGTTCCTCCATACACCAGGAAGAATCGGCATAGTTCTCAGAGAATATGATGACTGCAATCTGTGATTTTTGGATTGCGTTGAACAAGGATGGGCCGATGGAATCACCTCTAGGAAGTGTTACATCGTCTTTGTAAGTGTGTATTGCGTGTTGTTCAAGAGCAGAGTAGAGATGATCTACAAAATTCTTGCGAGTATCTTCGCCTCTGAAGCTAAGAAACACATCATATTTCCATGAAGTCAAAGGTGATGATGAAGAAGATGCCATCATAATTGATATTGATTAAATAGAAGCCGAGCTCAATGAAAATGATTGATGAAGGTTTTCTTGATTTAAACTAAGAATCAAGAAACAGAATCAAACTAGTAATCATATGTAAGAATATATTAAAAACCAGAATTACAGGGAAACACTGTTCATCGACTACCCAGAAATATTCATACCCAAATAAAAGAAAAGATATGGACAGAAAATGTAGAAGGATACGAAATTAAGAAGAGAGCAAAAGGCAATTCAGGTACCCATCTCATTGTGTGTAATATAGTCGACGCAATTTCATCTTTGTTCCTCTAGTCCCAATAATCAAATCTTTAGTCCTTTTCTTCTATCATCTTTCACACTAATACACTTCAAGTCCTTATACTTGGATCTGCACTTCGAATAACATAAAATTAGTAAATGAAATGAGCCTGAAACAATTAGTAACAACTTAAACTTGAAATAAATACTTGGTTAGGATGAAATAATATACCGTTAACAGTTTGAGATTGCGTGCTTCAAGCTATATACTTGGACTCGATGTTATAAGTGAAATAAGTTGTCTTCTCTTATTTAAAGAGGCTTTTAAATACGCAAAAAACCCCTTAACTGAAACTGAAGTTTAAAAACTTGATGGAATTTGGTGACATTTTTATGTTGTAAGAATGCTTTTAGCAAATATGAGTTGATTTTGGAATTACTGCAGATTGCGGTTCGTACGGCACTAGCTTTAATGGCAGACATGTTCACTAAATGCTGCATATATGAAGAAAATGGTGCATCCTGAGAAGAAAGCAACTGTCAAATCAAAACAAAAGGCAACAGTATTTAAGATCTGCTCTGACACAATGGAAAAACAGCAACTGGAAGCATCAAGTTCAGGAAAGAAGAAACCTCAGTCCTTACTCAGATCCACAACCACTGCCCAAAGCAACGCCGCCTATGGCCTTAACTATAAACCCTTATCAAAGAACATCATTGATATTGACGCTCAAGATGTCGATAATGATTTAGGAGCTGTAGAATACATATCTAACCCATTTACAGTTTTATTTAGATGCAGTTTACATATTCGGTTGCACTTACATCCTCTAAACACATTGCAGATAACGTGAAGGGTAGAAGAATTACATTTTTTTCTCGATTATGACGGAACACAAAGGATATATATATCTATATATATAGACATAGAATATAAACTTAGATACCACTAGGAAAATAATGATGCTTATGAACCATTAAACTTTGAAATAAAATATATACATTATGTTGAGATTTCTAGTTCATAATTGATTATTACAAGTGGTTGTGTAGTTAACTGAGGTATATTTGATACAGTACTATTGGGATTTGGGGTGAACCAACAAGAAGTTTGTCTTATCGTACACAAATATGTAGAGATATATCGTGGGGATTTGCAGAAAAATGATAGCATTTGTGAAATTGATTTGTATATTTTCATCATGCATTATCATAGTAATTAATAAAAATATCAAATCAAAAAAATATACAAAGTTCAGTTAAAAACTTCCAAGCAGCTCTAATATTACGAACATCCAAATAAGTCTTTCGATCAGAGGCTCCATAGTGGGTTAAATCGACACTCAAAAAGATACCTTAAATCAAGGAGGATTTTAAATTTACATTTATAATCATCATCAGCTGAGGAACTATTAGTTGTAGTAGTTTCCTCTATTTGATTCTTTTTGGAAACGAGTCTAGCTCCAAACCCACTAATATTTAACTTATCGTCAGAATGAGAAGCCCCGTCAATAAAAAAGTCAACGACATCGAATGTTTTATCCCACCAAGTGGTGCATCTCAATGACTCAAATGAAACATACCCGATCCAAGTGTGGAAATTAACACAACTCTGCTCCTCCCAAAACACTTGCTCACCTTGAGAATCTCCCATTCCCATCTGCTGCTGTTGTTTCTTCTCCTGCCTCATAGTTATTTTTACATCATCAAACGAAGAGCGTATCCTATAAACACCGCAGAATGAGAATCCAGAAAATTCATTGGACCAATTATCGGGAAGTTTCAATGTACATCTCCTCCCTTTAACAACACGTGGCAAAAACCCCTTGGGAATCTCTAGCCCTTTTAGCTTCATGCTCATATATTGAGGCTTCCCCTGATTATTAATTCAAGCATATCATACAATTTATAAAAATTAATCATTTTCATTCTATTTAAAAATATGTGTTAAGCTTAACAACTTACTTACGGCGCTGAGCCATACATACAACATACCTGGAGCATGGTTTTTAATAACCTCTCACCACCAAGGAAGTTGTAAAGCCCTGCATGTGATTCAGTAATTTCTACTTGACTTAACCATTTACAGTTTCTATGAACATCATCTTTAATGGCTCCAAGTGAGCAACAATTGACTGCTTGGAGAATAGATAGATTTGATGGGAGCTCAGGCAATTCAACAAGATTGGTGCAATGACTCAGATTGAGAAGTTTGAGCTGAGTAAATTGGAAGAGGCTGAAATCTAATCGTGAAAAATAATTACTACATAGATGCAGTTCTTGCAAGTCGTATAACTCACCAACCTCACATGGTATTTCTCCATCTTTCAGTCAGAGTCCACTGAGATTCAACTTTCTTAACAAACGTGGCAAGTGAGGAGGACTGGGTAGTAAACCTTTAAACCTCAAATAATCCAAGTCGAAACAAAGCTCCTCTAGACAACATTTTTCATCGAATAGATCTTTCAGAAGCCACTCAAGTTTTGTGTAACTAACTAATTTAAACTTCTGCAAACGTTTTAAGTCACGAAAGTTTCCTTCTATGCACGTTAACTTTCAACATAAGATCAATTCTAGCGAAATAAGGTTGGTACAACATCTTCCTACTGATGAGGGAAGAACTTCTATAGCAACCCTTTTCAAACATAAGCTTACTAAGCTATTCATGCTTGCTTCAATCCTTGGGAACTCACATAGTGAAGAGCATACTGAAATTGAAAGTCTCTCCAGTTTTTATATCCAAATAATGGTTGGAAAGCTTGTAAGCTTGTGACAAAAACTTACAGATATGTAAGCAATTCTTGAATGTTGTCCAAGTGATGGATCAATATCTTCTAAATTGTAACATCTATTGAGTGTCAGCTTTTGAAGACACGGGAGTCTACCAAAATCGGGCATTCGTACTAGATTTCTCGCGTTTTCTATTTCAAGCTCTTTCAAACACGGGAGATGCTGTTGCATACATAAGTCAAATTTACAAGATTATAAACTAATACCAAACATAAATAATGATAATTAGGGATATAGAGTAATGGAATAACATTCTAATGCATTTCGTACACCTTATACAGATATTTCACCATCAATGATAGTGGTAACCAAGAAACTCCTTTGATTACAAAAAAGCTCATTAACATAAGAAATCAAAGTGGTGATCCAACACACAAGACAAGGATAGCATTCAATATCAAATATTACTATTTCCCCCTCTTATATTTTTGTTGTTCAATTAATAAGGCAACCTAACAGCTGACTTGCAATGTGTTTATTCACAGGTAACATAAGCAGCAAAGCAATAATGATTTTGGCAGGAGTTCCTAATTTAAAAGAAATAATATATGTTTTGGAAAATGAAAAAGAATCAGGTTATGTATTAGTTTAAAAGTTTTGCTCTCACTAATCAATATCTAATAACTAATATGATGTCATGAGCAAGCAATTGTGTTCAGTTAATATGATGAAGTTAAACTGTTATTCAGTTATCTATATCCTAATCAAATATAGGAACAGAAAATTACCTTGCAACCCTTCCATAGTTCTTTTTGCAAGGTGTGATGCAGCTTTAAAACAACAAGCTTTGTTGCTTTAAAACTTTCAGGAAACGGACTTGCACTATACCCAGACCATTTAAAATACTTCAGTTCATTTGAAAGAAAAGCAGGCCCTTCATCATAGTTGCTTTCTGGCTGTCCAAAATAGTTGTTCTGGTCCAAAATAGTCACATCAAGGAATCTTAGTTTCTTCATGTTTGAAACAAGCTTAATGAAGCCCGGTACACAATCACCGTAAGGATACTGACAAACGTATTGTATGGCTTCAATCTTATCATTTTCCTGCAATAAAGGGGAAAACGTATTGAGTTGGTGTATCTTAAAAGTATGTATGGGTCAGATCTTATGGAAATAGCATAACATTTACCGTCGTTGCATTCTCGGAAAACATGCTTTCAATCTCATTCTCTTTCCAAACCCTGCTATGTTTTTCAGGATTGTTGGGATATTTCCCTCTAACAATGTCCTGTCCCATTTCATAAACCAGATCATGCATATCAAAACAGCCATCCGAAGAAATCGTTAACAGAGCCTTCTGTATCAACACTTTTATGCATATACCAGTGTCAAAACCACACGCATCAAGCTTCTTTGTTGCCTCATCTTTCTTTATTCCTCTGTGGAAACACACAATATCTAAGAAGACGTGTTTCTCGTCATTTTCTAGTCCATCGTAACTTATTTTGAGTTGATCCATGACCTTGGGAGGTGGTATATGTTTTAACCTGTCCAAGGCACTGATCCACTGATTCTTGTCTTTGCCACATAAAAAGACCCTAAAATTTTAAGTGCCAATGGGAGGCCATCGGCATACTTGATTACACGTAAAGAAAGTGTATCATAATCTTTAAAAGGTTTATCTTCATGATATGCGTGTCTTCTAAAGAGCCGAACAGCCTCATCAAATGATAATAAACTAACACGACAGACCACATCTACCCTGTGAGATATTAGCACTTGTTCATTCCTGGTTGTGATTATTATTCTGCTCCCATCACCAAACCAATTACGTGATCCAGCTAACGCCTCCAGTTGCTCAAAGTCATCAACATCATCAAGAACAATCAACACATTTCTACGGCATAGCATACTTTCAATCATGGATCTTCCTTCTTGAACACTCGGCACCGACACTTGTTTTTTCAAGACTGTTGATAGAAGTTTTTCTTGCAGCTTTTCTAAGCCATGTTTAGTTGATTCCTTCCAAATATTTCCAACAAAGCAATGACCTTGAAAACGTTCACGGATTTTCATATAAACAGAAACTGCAAGAGTGGTCTTACCACCACCCCCGACCCCCCATATCCCAACCATACGCACACCACCTGATTCTAATAAAAGTTGTGATTCCAAATATTGGATACGAGAACCCATTCCAACTAGGTTTTCATCAATCTTTGAATTTATGGATAACAATTTATCACATATGGTCCCGACAATTATTTTGATGCCAACTGCTTCATGCCTACATATTGGAAACATATATTGATGATTAGCATATACCACATCTACAAAATAAAGAATATAAAAGATATGGATAACTTTTCCATAAATAAAGCAATAAAAAAAAAAGACACATTAGATTACCCGTTGGCAATTTGCTTGGGTTCCCATCCAGCAATGTTACTTGCATCAAAAAGTGATTTTCTCCATAACTCAACTTTGTTATTTTTAGCTGACTTATGCTTGGCAAAAGCTTTACCAAACTGACTTTTCTGTTCTCTTACATCAGAGGGATCCACGTTGTAGAATATTGGGATAACTATTTGGCCACTCTCCTCCCTGCATTTCATAATATATGCAAGTTCATCCAAACACCATGAAGATTCGGCATAGTTTTCTGAAAATATGATGAGAGCAATCTGTGATTCTTGTATTACATTCAAGAGGGACTGACCGATGGTATCACCACGATCAAGCGTTACATCATCCTTGTAAATACAATTTATTCGGTCTGCAAGAGTATAATAGAGATGATCGACAAAAGTCTTGCGAGTATCCTCTCCTCTAAAACTAAGAAACACATCGTATTTCCATGTCCTAGAAGACGAAGATGATGATGATGAAGATGCCATCATAATTGATGTGTTTAAATAAAACCGGGTTCAATGAAAATGACTGATGAAGACTTCTTGATTTAAACAAAAAACAAGAAATAGAATCAAACAATCAAAAGAAAGAAACAACCAGTAATCATATTGTCCAGAAATACAAGAAAACACTGTTCACCAACTATCCAGACATATTCATACCCACAGTTGTATAAGTCAAGCAGATGAAAGAGAAATATTGAGAGAACAGCAGAATCATAAAATTGATTTCTAAAGTTGATTTTCACGAAACAGATCAAAAGTCCCTTTCATCTTTTCATTAAACTTTCAACAACAGGTGACTTGGAAGAAAATTCATGGATGGGGACATTTTCATTGAACTATAAATTATGAAGCTTCCTGTTAAAAATCCAAATTTTGTGTAAGTGATATATTTGTTTAAGCTTACTATGTGACACTATTTTGTTTGCAATATAAAAGTCTATACCATTTTATTATAAAAATCTAATTCTTTGTTTAAAATAATCATCTGACGGCATTATATAATAGCATTTTATATCTATATTATTTGTATAACTACCCCTCTGCTAGTTATTCATAGAACTACCACTCAGCAGGCTCAGTAAACATTGGCACATTGCTATCACAAATAACCTATACAGAAAAACTGTATGTGAAATATGTCATGTATTTTACGGTTCAACTATTCATTATGTACATAAATATTTTCAAACATCATTTATGGAGTTTGAATGCTCCAAATTCTTTTAATCATCCTCTCGTTTATGTAAACATAATCGGATACCTATATGTTGGAATTTCGTATGCCCAAGACACATATTATATTGACGTGGCTAGTACGTGATGATCCAAGTCGGGTCATACCCAATAACAAGCTAGACAAACACTTATGATATTTAT
>JANDBE010000001.1:2212337-2223023 GCA_024320915.1 Erigeron philadelphicus
CACGTTGCTTTGAAAAATATGTGAGAAAGAGGTTATGGTTGGGTAAGGCCTAAGGGGGGAGGGAGTACAATTACTCTACCCAAGTTATAATATAGTGGTTCTCATGGTTCTTCCATTTTAAATGGTTCTTAATTGAACCTAACCCTATATAAAAAAGATGTTTGGAAGGGGGGACCCACGATCCTAACGTTCCAAAATTGAAGCCCGACAATCGGTTAGTGAAGCCGGTTGATACCCGAACGCAAGGAGTGGTGTACCCGATTGGGTTCGAGCTACCCGATGCCTACCCGAGCTGTACTCCCTCCTACCTAAGGGATGTGAAACCTCTTACTTCCCTTTTGAACCACTAGACCAAAGATCTAATTCAAATTTAATTGATAAATAGTCCAGTTACTTAAAAATTGATCTAGACAGATATCTAATTGGTTGAAGAGTCAACTTCTACATGTCATTTGGTTCTTAAACACTACGAAAGAGTCTCAGCCAAAAAAGACAAATTAAAACAAGATACTTTCGTATGTGTTCCCTAGAAAGAGTACATGGTAAGAATTAAAGAATGTCCTTTGTTAGCCGGCCAAAGTGCAAGACAATTGTATTATCTTCCATTTGTAGGCTCAAATCAAACTTAATAACAAAATCCAACAAAATATATTTAAGGAAATTGGAACGTTGCTTATCTGACATATGCTTGCACCAATTGAACATACAAATTTAAGGTCGCTTTCAGTTAAACAAGATGTTTCATATCCTTACTAGCTGTAATACAGATCATATAGCATCACATTTGGACTTATAGGGAACGATATCGCAGGCACCACAATTACTGACAAACATGAGCCGGCTTATCCTACAGTTTTACATTTGCTTTTTAGCCTAATCGATGAGCAGTTATGGACTATGTTTTTAGCTTAATCAATGAGCAGTTAAGGACTATGTAGTTTAAATTATGTCGTTTTTGCAAGAATGACTGCACATATGTCGTGAGTTATGTCACTTAGAGGTTATGTAGAACATTTGTAATCTACCAGTAACCGTTGACCCCAATAAGCTTTCACCACAGTAAGAATCTACATAATCCTGCAATTAAGTAACAGCAAAAGAATAATTTGTCATTCATAGGATCTAAAAAACCATCTATACTTCTATACTATCTAATTAAAAAAAAACAATTCTCATGTTTAAAGTTATATGGGGAATTGTCTAAGATAATCTTAATAATTTATTTTTATTTTTATTTATTTTAGATCGGCAAAGATAATCTTAATAATTAAATTACGCTATTAGTTCTTTATCATTAAAAATATTTCCATTTTAACTCTTTATATCATTTATCTACACCACTTAACGCCGCTTCCACCAACACATTGTTGCCGCCATGACAACTATCCCATTGCTCGGGTATCGTGCTAGTAGTATTCTGATAATAACCTACTTTTTTTTATCAAAGGATTTAGGAGGTATCATGCATTAATAAGCCATATTTGGAAACTTTCATACTTATTTAACCCATCTGGATCATTTCACTTTAAGCTTTCGTTTTATTAGTGCGCAAAACCTCTCAAAATCCAAATCATTTTATTCAAAATAACTATGTCATGATCGACATGTATTATTATGTAAAACCGCTGGCTGTTTATAATAAAATGAAAAAAATAAAAAATTAAAACTTTTGAGACGTCGACCTGTAGACCCATTACCCAACATGTCCATTTTTACATCTCTAACTAGGTATTGATTGGCACTCATCTTGCATACATTTTACCTGGTACACTAGGGCTTGCCATCCTTAAGTATAATTTACCACCTTAAGTACTGCTTTCCAACATTATTCTCGTTATATTATTAAAATAAACATCAGCTATCATACCTTGTGTAATGACATGTGACTCGAACATCAATAAGTATAAGATAGTACGCCAGATGTCAATTTGATAACCAAAAAAGGGCCACAAAGATTTGCAGCTATCTACATTGTTACAAACCACGACAAACCAATGTGAATAACATAGAAGATAATCCATCCAAGAAGGTATCAACAATATTTGGCATATGCTACACATGCTAAGTGATATAAACTAAGAAATATTTATTATACATCCATATATATATGTATGTGTGTTATGTCTATTTTCAAAAAAGCTCAACCTGGTAACGGTTGACTATTTTGCAGGTGTTTTCAAATGGCAAAAAAAGGTGGAATGTTTCATTTTGCAGATGGCATAGATAAGCTTCTGATGCTATTTGGAACAATTGGTTGCATTGGAGATGGGTTGATGTCTCCTCTTACGATGATAATACTTAGTGGGGTAATTGATGAGTATGGAAGTGGTGGTCTTTCTTTCTCCAATGATGTGGTGGACAAGGTATGAATGTTTTCCTGAAACTTTCAACAAATGCTCATGGTGTGTAGATAAATAAATTGTAATAACTGGTGTCTAGTGATTCAATTACACTGTAACTGAGTTGTTCTTTATGATCTTACAGTATGCACTTAAGCTGCTCATCCTTGCAGTTGGGGTTGGAACAGCAGCTTTCATTGGTAAGTTTAATAGTCTATAGAAGTGGCAACATGGGTGGGTTGGGTCGACTGCAGGTGAAAATGGGTAATTTCATACACGTCAGATCAGGTCCCCACGTCCCCATAACACCTTTTCTCCAAATAGCAGAATTTAGATATATTATTAGATTTTTTTATATGCATACAGATGTTTCATTATTAAGGGAACTGAAAAAAGGGCAGGTCAGATCAATTTAGCTAGTCTTTTTTATATTACCTGTTCGACCCATTAGAGACTAACCATAACTTGAACTGATCCAAAGTGGCTTCTAGCAGTCCTGTCAGGCTCAGAGACTCACCGGGGCAATCTTGTAATGGCTCCTTACCTGCAAAAAAAAGATTCTTTTATGGTTAGTGTTCACGTTGAGACTTGCATTATATATTTGCAGAGGGAATTTGCTGGACAAGAACTGCAGAAAGACAAACATCACGTTTGAGGATGGAGTACCTGAAATCTGTACTCAGACAAGAAGTCGGTTTCTTTGACACAAAAGTTGGCTCTTCCACCAATTTTGAAGTTATTTCAGCCATTTCTGGGGATGCTCAATTGATTCAGGATGTGATGGCTGAGAAGGTTTCATACTTTCATCATATTCTTTTTTCTACTTCTAGTGGAAACCTTTATTTATATACTTATGAACGGAGAATCTGGTTTATGTTTAATCTGTAACAGGGACAATGGGTCCTAACAGAAAAACTAGTTTAAAAAAGAAAGTCTTCAAAGTTGTATATTTGATTAATAAAATCTGCTCAAGCATTTTACATCTAATACATGATACCATTTTGGACTCCACCTTCATCCATTCGCCACCTCTAACGTAGAATTTCATGTATTCCCCTCTATTTAATTTAAATACTCATAATTCATCGAAACTCTCATGCAGATACCCAACTGTCTGGCTCATCTATCAACACTTGTATTCAGTATTGTAGTAGCCTTCATACTTTCATGGAGACTGGCGGTGGCTTCACTTCCATTTGCCTTGATGTTTGTGGTTCCTGTGTTAGGCATTGGAGCATTACTTAAAGGTCTAGGGATGAAGATGAAGGATGCCTACGATAAAGGTGGTGGGGTTGCGGATCAGGCAATCTCATCAATTCGAACTGTTTATTCTTATGTTGGGGAGCAACAAACGATTGATAAGTTCAGCCATGCACTTGAGACAAGTATGAACTTAGGGATAAGGCAAGGATTTACAAAGGGTTTGATGATCGGAAGCATGGGTATGGTATTTGTGGCATGGGCATTTGTTTCTTGGGTAGGAAGCTATCTTGTTACTGAAAAGGGAGAAAGTGGTGGCAAAGTCTTCGTTTCCGCAATTTGTGTAATCATGGCAGGACTGTAAGTCATTCTACATATAGTACATATCAGCCAAATTCATTCAATTAAGAACTAACCACAATAAAGGGTAGTAATGGGTCAAAATGGGTAACTTTTAGTAAGGACTGGATCAAGCCAAAAACACCTTTTCGGTTCAAATTACCATCATATAAAGAAATAATCAATATCTGTCTGAATTCATTTTGGATGACTTTGAACCTGTCTAACTCATTTGACCCATTTTTTTTAGTTAAAGTTGTGGATTTAACCCATCTGACATGTTACTCGCAAAAGTAACCCATCTAAGCTCATTTGTAGATAATCGGGTGGAAAATGACTAATGTATTTGCAATCATAGAAATATATAAAATATCAGCATCTCCAACTTATATGGGACAGTTGGGTTAACTGAGCACTTTTCCCTCTATCGATTTGAGTTATCCCTTTGATCCGGCAGAGATAAACATAACTCAAATCAACCCAACAAGTAATTAGATTAAAATTGCTACCTCTAGCAAATACTAGGCTAATGGATCTTATTTTCCTATTTCAGATCAGCTATGAGTGCACTGCCAAATGTCCCATTCATTTCAGACGCAATAGCTGCAACATCTAGAATGTTCGTGATGATTTCTCGAGTTCCTCTCATAGATTCTGAAAAAGTTAAAGGAAGAACAATACCATCTGTGAGGGGTGATATCGAATTCAGGGGCGTTGAATTCTCATACCCATCAAGACCGGATACTCTGGTCCTTCAAGGACTCAATTTACGGGTTAAAGCTGGCAAGACAATCGGTCTTGTGGGTGGCAGTGGGTCAGGAAAGTCTACGATTATTTCTTTACTTGAAAGATTTTACGACCCAATCAGAGGAGATATCCTTCTTGATGGACACAAAATAAAAAGTCTTCAGCTTAAATGGTTAAGATCTCAAATGGGGTTAGTTAATCAAGAACCAGTACTATTTGCAACTTCAATCAAAGAAAACATACTTTTCGGTAAAGAAGGTGTGTCAAATGAACTTGTTGAGCTTGCAGCAAAAAAAGCAAATGCTCATGATTTCATTGTTAAACTAAATGATGCTTATGATACTCAAGTCGGTCAATTTGGGATTCAGTTATCAGGCGGGCAAAAGCAAAGAATTGCTATAGCACGAGCTTTGCTTAAAGAACCGAAAATTCTTCTGTTAGATGAAGCAACAAGTGCATTGGATTCAGAATCTGAAAGAGTTGTTCAAGAAGCCCTGGATCAGGCTTCAGTAGGAAGAACAACAATCATTGTTGCCCATCGCCTTACAACAATCCGTAAAGCAGATAAGATCGTGGTTCTTCAATCTGGAAAAGTCATTGAGTCCGGTTCACATGATGATTTAATGCAGAAGAATAATGGAGAAGGTGGTGCTTATTACCAAATGGTGCAGCTGCAGCAATCAGCAACACGGAATGAAACCCCAAAAAGTCCATACACACCAAAATCACAAAAACATTCAAATTACCACAGAGATTATAATCGTCAGACACCAACAAGCCCTATTAGTGCAAGATCAAGCTTGCATAATAGCCCAATGTCCCCTTTCAGTCCAGCAATTTCCATTAGTATGGCTCATTCGGTACAAATGTACTCTTACGAAGAAAGTGACGATGAAACATACGACACGATGCCGAGCCCTAATCCTTCACAATGGCGTCTGTTGCAGATGAATGCACCTGAGTGGAAACGAGCCATTCTTGGGTGCCTGGGTGCCGGTGGTTTTGGTGCTATATCGCCAATACATGCTTATTGTTTAGGATCTGTTGTAGCGGTATACTTCTTGCCAGACAACGCCAAGATCAAATCAGAAACAGCTTTTTACTGCATAGTGTTTGTAGGTCTAGGAATTCTTTGTTTCATCACGAACCTACTCCAACATCATAACTTTGCAGTCATGGGCGAACGATTAACGAAAAGAGTACGAGAGAAAATGCTCGAAAATGTGCTCACATTTGAAATCGGGTGGTTTGATAGAGACGAGAACACGAGTGCAGCAGTTTGTGCTCGGCTTGCAACCGAAGCTAGCTTGATACGGTCACTAGTTGGAGATCGAATATCATTACTCTTGCAAGTGTTCATAAGCGCATTTCTTTCATTTGTGATTGCATTAATAATCACCTGGAGGGTTGCTCTTGTAATGATTTCAGTGCAGCCATTGCTCATAGCAAGCTTTTACTCCAAAATTGTTTTGATGAAAAGCTTGTCTTCGAAAGCAAAAAAGGCACAAAATGAAGGAACACAACTAGCAAGTGAAGCTGTTGTGAATCATCGAACAATCACTGCGTTTGCTTCTCAAGAAAGAATCATGAGATTGTATGCAGAAACATTGAAAGGACCAAGAAAAGAATGCATTAAACAGTCATGGTTTTCGGGTATGGGTTTGTTCACTTCACAATTTGTGACAACCGCTGCTATATCCTTGGCCTATTGGTATGGTGGAAGAGAAATGAATAAAGGAAATGTGACCGCAAAACAAATGTTTCAGGTTTTCTTCATTTTGATGACCACTGGAAAGAATATTGCAGATGCTGGAAGTATGAGTTCTGATTTATCAAAAGGTGGTGGTGCAGTTAAGTCGGTGTTAGCTGTACTTGACAGACAAACCGAAATCGATCCAGATGACTTAGAAGGTTTGACAGTTGGAAAACTTGATGGTGATATAGAGTTGAAAAATGTGTACTTTGCATACCCATCAAGGCCCGATCAAATGATCTTTCAGGGACTGTCTTTGAAAATTGAAGCTGGAAAAACGGTGGCACTTGTGGGTCAAAGTGGGTCGGGTAAATCCACTGTTATTGGATTGATAGAAAGATTTTATGACCCGATGAATGGATGTATACTCGTAGATGGACAAGACTTGAAAAATTACAATTTGAGAAACCTGAGATCACATATTGCATTGGTGAGCCAAGAACCAACTCTTTTTGCGGGAAGTATACGTCATAACATTGCGTACGGTAAAGACGAAGCTAGTGAAGCTGAAATAAGGAAAGCAGCAAAGCTCGCAAACGCTCATGAGTTTATAAGGTATTAGTTCATCCCAATCTTAAATTTTATTATAAAAATAACTGGCCGGTTGACATAATTCTATAGTAGATTGGTAAAAACTTGGTGTCTGACGGTGAAATACATAAAGGTCCCAAGTTCAAATCCTAGCAGCACAAAAAAAACCCCTTGTGGCCACAGAACCTGCGATGAATCCAAGCTACTCTCAAACTGGGTGGTCCTGCCTAAAATTAGTCGGCTCATAAACTGGTCGGATACTATGTTTACCAACAAAAAAAAGAGAAATGATACGCTGGTCAGGTGGGTTGGGTCTTGAGTAGTAGGTCAACCATTCTGTTTTGGTTTTAAACATTTCATATATTAGTATACGTTGATATTTCTGATTTAGATGGTTCGGGTTCACCACACTTACTTTAGTCCTTTTCCTAATACCCAATCCCATCGTGTGCAGAGTATGTGATAACAATCAAGATCATTAGAATAATTATATAAGACCCTTTAATATAGCAACTCAAATGTTTACACTGGTCAAAATGAACTTTGGTGACTTTCAACCTGTTTGACCACCTATTTGACCTATTCCCTTTTAGATACTAAAAGAAAAAACTTTTTGACCCATTGGACATAAGGCATAAACCAACCCCTTCATCAGTAAAAGGATTGACATTGCTAGATCTACTTTATTCTTCTGATGTAAGTGAACAATCAATGCAGCTCAATGAAAGATGGCTATGAAACTTACTGTGGAGAAAGAGGAATCCAGTTATCAGGGGGACAGAAGCAAAGAATTGCGCTCGCACGAGCAATACTGAAGAATCCGGCTATTCTTCTCTTAGATGAGGCCACTAGTGCACTTGATAGTGTATCTGAAAAACTTGTGCAGGAAGCATTGGAAAAAATGATGGTTGGCAAGACTTGTGTAGTAGTTGCTCATCGGTTATCAACCATACAAAAATCTGATTCGATATCTGTTATTAAAAATGGAAAAGTAGTAGAACAAGGATCTCACAATGAGCTACTCTCATTGGGGAATCGAGGCACATACCACTCTCTCATAAAGTTGCAACATCTGTGAGTATTAAAAAAAAGTTTGTGAGGTTTTGTACACTAGGATATAGATTTGCTTTACAATCAGTAACTGTTGTAAGTTTAGATTTGATCTTATGTGCATTGAAGAACCCAAAAATATCATGTGCATCAAAACAGGAGTTTTTGCTTTCAAGACACTAATCTACTATTCACAAAAAGGCATGCACCAAGACAACATCCATGACGATAAGAAAAGAACAAGCAAACAAATAATATTTATCGAATATACTTAGATCTTTAGCAAAAACAAAGGCAATAGTCCCTTCACATGATTAATCAATCCATATCCAGTAGGTCATTTCCAGTACAGGTTGAAATGGGTTGGATCCGATTTGATTGACTCGTTTTAACTCTTCTGTCCAAACAGACAAAATCATAAGTATTCACAAAAAGGCATGCTCCAAGACAGCATTCATGACATAAGAACAAACACTAGCAAACAAATAATATTTGTCGAATATACTTCTATCTGTAGCAAAAACAAAGTAAATAATCCCTGTTCATAATCAATCACCCCATATCCCATAGATCATTTCTAATACAGGTCAAAATGGGTTTAATCGAATTGGATTGACTCGTTTTAACTCTTTTGTCCAAATAGACAAAGAAAACTTACCCAACCACCACCACCAAGGTGTCTTGTGGTCAGGTGTCCTATATCCTCACAAAAGGTCTCAGATCCAAATCCTCCATTGGTAACCATCTTGGAGTGGCCAAGGAAACGGTACAAAAATGATTACGGGGATAAGCCGGTTAAACCTATACATCTGAGTAAAAAAGACATGTCATCTCCGGATAACCTGAACCGAAAAACCTCTGTGAAGTGGGTACGTAGGCTGAGACCGAACTACCATATCCTAACATAGTATACATAGTCAAATCCTCATACAACCAACTTGGTTATGTTTGTACTGAAGGGCAAATTGCCGTAAAAAGTAACTTAAAATTTAATTCTTGATAAATAGGGGCATATAAAATATTTCCAAAAAGATTATAAAATTTAGGGTTACACATGTAGGGAGGCATAAAATTTCGAAAACCGCCAACATAGAAACATAAAAAAGGAAATAACCAAAGAAGGTAACCTATGATTCAGTTTTAGGCAATATGGGGTATGTATATTGGGACTTTACTGCTTAGTTGTTTGGAATTAAATTTTGTAATTCTTTTGCCCATTAAAAATTTAGGTTCAAACGTTGAACTTTTCATTACCCTTTTCAGCCAATTTCCCTATACAAAATTGTTAATATTCATAATCTTTTTATACTACAAATTGAGAAATTTAAGTGCATTCAAGCTAATTACATTATCTTGCACCAATTTTTCTCTTCAATACTCCACTCTACTTTCAATATTAAAAGCTATACATGTTTACAACCACATCGCATCAAAAGAGTAACTTGTATAAGTCATACACAATATCTATTCTATAAGTATAAGTCAAAGATACATTGGGTAAACTTTTTTGTCATCGTTGTTCAAACATCATCATTATTTATTAATCCATATCACATTCTGGACTCTAGAAAACGTCACGGGTATACTAAATTGCTAATGTTTGATTAGTTAAGATCAGATGTCTAAATTATTCACCAAGGAAAGTAATGGTTATACGAGTCACCCAAGTGGACTATTCAACAGCTAACTTTAGCATGTAAATACTTATATGCTGGCAGGCCAACTACTGTCGCCAAGTCTCTTCTCTCCTATACATCTCACACAAATATTCTGGCAGGCCAACTACTGTCGCCAAGTCTCTTTTCTCCTATATGTCTCATAGGAATATGCCCTCTTACACTTTACTGTTGTTCCATGTTTTGGCCGGCGGTCCTATGGAAGCAGTCTCTCTACCTTCTAGGTAGGGGCAAGACTGTCTACGTCATACCTCCCCCATACCCCGATCGCAGGGATTGGGTCTTGTTGTTGTACTCGTACAATATTGTGACCTTGAATGTTACTAACAATTTAAAACAGCAACTTATGTTGAAGTTTTCAAATTCTTATGATGTAGAGTAGATGGGAACCATCTAAATAAGGTTCCAACAAACATAAGAAGTTAAGGACAACAAATTAATTATGAGTTTTATGTTTAATCAAACAACATCATAACTAGAAAACTATATTTCAGATTGTCGTTGTAGAGAAAAATAAACATTGACACGTATAACAACTAAGGAGACAAAGCATTAATTGGTAAAACCTACATATGTAACAGAATATCAACTGATCAGACAGGTGCAGTTACTATCATTGTTAAGAACAAAATTATCAGATACTATCATTGTTAAAAAAAAATATTATCTCCTTGTCTACCTGAAGATCGAGTGAAAGGGTAATAATCGTTTCCTTGCCGGCTAAGCGAATAACAATTATGCGGCTTTCCTTTCACGCTCAAATCAGACTTGACACCTGAAAAATCCCAACAGCAAATCTACAGAAAACAAACATATCAGACATAAGCTTTCGACCAATTGAATGTACAAACTGAGCGGTTAAACCCTTTCAGCTTAACAAGCTGTTAAGAGCGCCGAATGTGTCAATTATTCTTACTATTGGAATTATATTTTTTATATTTATATACACTATTTGAGTTTATTCTTTCCAAGGTCTCTCCTTATAAGAAACAACGTCTAACCCACGTCTAACACTATTCATCAGTTTCTCTCTCTTCTAGACACACCAAGA
>JANDBE010000001.1:2417842-2428135 GCA_024320915.1 Erigeron philadelphicus
AATGAAGCCTAGATCAACTGGCTGGAGTCATCCTTGGTTTTACCCTAGGTCATGGGTTCGACTCTCTAGAGTGACATGTCTTGGGGGTTTTTTCTTTGAATCACCTGTAACGGCTTATAGTCTGCATCTCGTAGCCTAGAGATGTAAATTGAAATATACGGGTTTTACACATTAATAGTAAAAGAAATTGAAAGTTGTGATTGGAATCAAACTATTGATACAAATTTGTCTTATATAAATTGAACCCTATAAATAAAATCATAACTCTCGAAACGAAACCCCACAAATCAGCTGTTATTTTTATTGTTTTTAACAACCATGGCTAACGAATAATAATTGTTTTTCAGGAAGACATCAATGAGAACTCGATCAGTTTTGTAATTAAAGTTAAGATACTGTTTCTCTCAAAAAAGTTTGTATAAAATGTACTCTGCTACACCATCCAGTTTTGATATATATGATTTAGCATTCAGACTATAATTACGATAATTATTGTTGTCATTAGTAATTGGAATCAAAATATATTTAGGATACAAATTCTTCTTATATAAACTGAACCCTACAAAATAAAATCACAACTCACGAAATCATTGAAAACCGTACATATCATTTGCTACCTTTATTGTTTTTAACAACCATGACTAACAAAAATATAATTAATATTTTGGAAGACATTTATAAGAGCTCGGTCAGTTTTGTAATCAAGGTTACAATATTGTTTCTTTGGAAGAGTTTATATAAAATAAACTCCGCTACACCATCCAGCCTTGATATATATTAGGGGTGTTCATCGAACCGTCAAACCGGTTTATCCGGACCAAACCGTGGTATTTGGATTGGTTTGGGCGGATTCAATTGTTCATGTCTGGTCCGGTGGTTTAAATTTTAAAAAACCGGGTTATTTGGTTCGGTTACGGTTTGAACAAAGAAAAAACCGCGAAAAACCGGACCAAACCGTACATCTTACTTTCATAACTCGAGAAGAAAATGAGTTTATCTAAAGTCATAGAACTTTAGCATTTTATGAAAAATAAACACTTATATGCTCCAATTTACTTAAGAGTGTCATTACAAAGAACGAATTTATATTTCAAATTTATAATTAATTATACATTTCTAATATAAACAAAACTTTTTCACTATGTGGGTGTTATAGCTGTGATTTACATATGGATAAAGTTTTAACCTAAAGTTCGAATATATTAAAACAAATAGTTTGACCCGTTAGTAATTCTTTTAATATATACACTTCTAATATTTAGTATTTGTTATAAATCTTAACACAAATGTTGAAAATTGTATACAAAATTATATGATAATAAATGAAAATAAAATAAAACTTGAAAAATCGCCGAACCGTCTAAATCGGACCGGCTTACATAGTTTGGTCTGATTCGTGTTAACAATTATAATAGATTGAAGAATTATTATTATAAGATAGAAGATAATAAGTCTTTGAATAGCCTTTAAAGAACATATATTGATATAGGACTACATTGTTGTAAATTGGTTGTGTTATTCAAATTGTAATCATTACAAAGGAGCTTAATGTTCCTATTTATACATGAATTATGAAAACTATTTTTGAAATGATAATTAACTCTGATATTGATTGTTGACTTTGACTGTTGACTTTAAGTGTTGATTGTTTGACTTTGACTGTTGATTAATTTTGATTGATTCTATTTTATTAACAGTTCAATCAAACAAAACACTTGGTTTGAATTGGTTTGATATATATTAAAACTATAATTAACGATTTGGTTTGAGATTTAGTAAAAATCGGACCAAATCCGTCCATAAACACCCATAGGGAAAACAACTAAACAAGTACTCCGAAAATAGTCCCTGTTGCTTAGCCAGGATGCTTTACTGCTTTTCACACGATAAAAGCTTTCTGTACCCACGTCTCACAAACCAGAAACTGCCACGTCATTCCCAACACCTAATTCAAAACCCCACTCACATACATACCCTTATATATCATCCAACGACTATCATATTTCCCAAAACCTCATCTCAGCATACGTATATTGCACTCGCTATACACGCGCGTCGGACAAAAACTCCGTCTTTCTCTCTAAACACACTTTCTCTCTCTAAAAAATAAACTGCATATTTTAGCAACAAAAGAAAAATAGCTGTCACACAATATTCCATTTTTTCATTTCTCATCATTCAGTTTTTTATTATCGCCAGTAACCGCCACCAACCACCACTAATCTCCGTCGTACGCCGGAGATACTGTCGTACCGTCTTTTCGGCGGTACATATTTATTTCAGATCTGAGAAAATGTCGAAAACATGGGGGAAAATCGGCGCTTGGGCGGCGGAAGCCGAGCAAGCCGATGCAGAAGAAGCCGCAGCGGCGGCGGCAGCGGCAGCAGCCGCCGCAGCTCCGCCACAAAGTTATCCGAGCTTGAAGGAAGCAGTCAACACTAATAAAGGTAAGAAAAAGACGAAAATGACTTTACAGGAGTTTACGATGGCCGGAACCGGTGCCGGAATCGGAAGCGCCGCTCGTGGTTTGACGCCGGAGGAGATGATGAGGCTTCCTACCGGACCGAAGGAACGGTCGGCTGAGGAAATGCAGTACGGTCGTTCCGGTGGCGGTTTTTCGTCGTACGGTACTGGACGGAACGCCGGAAGACCTGGCAGTGATGGCGACGGCGCGTGGGGGAATAATAGGAGACCATATAGTGGATTTGAGGATGATAATCGGAGAGGTACGGGTTCTAGGGTTTCTAGGGTTCCAGATTATGATCAACAACAACCGTCTAGGGCTGATGAGGTTGATAATTGGAAAATGATGAAGAAAACGACGTCGTTTGATGCAAACCCTAGACCTAATCGTTTAGGACAGTTTTCTAGGGCTGATGAGCTTGATAATTGGACGGCTAATAAAAAACCTGTAGCTACACCTACAGTAATGCCTAATACTAGATCTAATACATTTGGTCAGGGTTTTCGTGATTCCGGTGGGCCGGAAATGGAAAGATGGACTAGAGGAGTGCAAGTGGGATTGGCGCCTCGTGATTCCGAGCCGACAGAACGGCGTCGTTTGGTGTTGGATAAGCCGAAGGGTGAAAGCGAAAGCTTGACAGGTGAGATTGGTGTGAAGAGTAGTAA
Source organism: Erigeron philadelphicus (assembly GCA_024320915.1). Lineage (NCBI taxonomy): Eukaryota > Viridiplantae > Streptophyta > Magnoliopsida > Asterales > Asteraceae > Erigeron > Erigeron philadelphicus. The sequence continues at coordinate 2,420,972 of JANDBE010000001.1, forward strand.
TAACAATAAACCAAATCCTTTTGGAAATGCTAGACCCAGGGAAGAGATATTGGCTGAGAAAGGGTTAGATTGGAAGAAAGTGGATTTGGAAATCGAGGCCAAGAAAGTTAGCAGTAGGCCAACGAGTTCACATTCCAATAGTAGGCCAGGGAGTGCGCAGAGTGGGAGGTCCGGTGAGGGGTTTGGTGCTGAATTGCAGGGGGTAGAGAAGCCGAAACCGAAAGTGAATCCTTTTGGTGATGCTAAGCCTAGGGAAGTATTGCTTCAAGAGAAAGGTGTTGATTATCGAAAGATTGATTTGGACTTGGAGCGACGACGGCTTAACAGGTTATCATTCTATGTTTCATCTTTTGTTGAAACTTTCAAATGACCTGACTTTGTGAAATTGGTTTTACTTTAGGAGTTTAGGCAACTAAAACTATATGTAAGGTATGCCCTGTCAATTTTCTACTCGATGCACCTAAGTTGTAAGTTGTGAATAGTGTGATTAATCAGTTGGCTATTATCTTGATAAAAGGCTTATTTAGTTAACCCATTTAGATTGTAACTCTTGTTTATTGCAAATCTATTGGACAACTACTAAATTCTATATATCTTCTTAATGGCTGATTCTCAACCAACGGCAGACAGGATTCAAGGCTATAGTACTATATTAACATTTTTGAATCACAAGCATTAATAGTCAAAAACATTCACATGCATGTTTAAAGTGCTAATAATTTGGTTTTGGCTGGTGATATACATTGTGTTGCTGGGAAATTTAGTTTATGTGTGGTTTGTATGAATATTGAATTGAACATGTATTGTGAAACCAGTATCTGTCATTTCGACATAAATATGTTATTGATATAGTTAATGCTTTTGAAGCAATTCTAGTGTTCAGGGCTGTTCTATACCTTGGTTGCTCTTCCTTTTCTCTGGTAATATGGTAAATTGTTAGTTAGCTTGATTACACACTTATTGTTGCAGTTTTTGTGATGCATTGTTACGAACATTGCAAATAATGTCTGCAATAGTCTCTTGATAACGTGATATACTTATATGACTGCTAGGGAGAATTTGAGATGCCAGGATCGAGATGACCCTATTGCTTTTAGAACTTGTCTGAATGCAAGAAATATGATTGAGATGCCAGGATTGTTAGGTTTTAATGGCTTTTGCTACATTGAAGCTTTCCAACTCTTCGAAGCTGGCTTGTGCCACTCGGCCTTGTTTATGCTGGTTGTTTCCTTTTTGTTTTGTCCAATAGCAAGGAAGTTACAGTCTCACTTTTAGTGGAATTTGAAGGCTATATATATAGTAATGGTAATTAAATTCGATGTCTTTTTTTAAAGAGTCGCAATGCATGTTACATGTATAATTACAATGTCCCGAGATCATTGGCCACCTATCATGAAATGATAACAAGGTATCTGGAGTGAAGTAGTATCTTAGAGTTGTGTTTTGGTGCTTATCACCTCCAAGTATGATTAGCGTGATCAACATTTCATTACTAAAAATGACAGTATGGATTGTACTTTTGTGAAGCCCAGACCCACATAGCTGTACTTTATTTTTTTCCGTTCTGTGTTACTTGCATAGGTGTTGATTGTACATATGTAGTAGCCATTTTTAGTTGTTTCAAGTAGGTTCGATTTATTATCTCGGCTCCTTGTTAATCATCTTTCCCTCTTAAGTTCTTCATTGGATGTTATCTTTTCTTTTGTGGTTTGATTAACTTTAAATTTGACGTACTCGACTAGAGGACCTAGAACCTATTATATAATTAAAACTGTACGTTATACTCTATTAAGCTTCTTGGAATTTGTCGGAACATATAGTGTGGTGTGAGAGTGCTTTTCATGTGGATTGTCTTCACTTATACGAAGGATGGATTAAATTTTATGATCTTTTTGAGATTGAGCCATAGAGCTTAGGTCGTTGATTGTTAAAGTACTAACATTCTTATTTCTTAATGTAGTGACGAGATTCTTAAAATTAATTGGCAGCTTCATAGCATGACACATTTCACAATTGTTCTTAATTAATATTCGACTTTCACTTAACTAGTTAAGCTTCTCTCTTCAGAAGAACTAATCCTATATTGATGTAAAAATTTGGATATGAGTATAACATGTCTCCCTTGGTTGTCACTCAATCCGTTTAATGCTATGTAGTCTCTAGTAATAAATTGCCAAGACCACTGTGGCAGTGTGGCCACTTACTTTTCATTAAATGAGTTTCTTATATGTTAAGGGATATATTCTTATTAGATCTTTGAATGATTCGTCTTTTTTAGTCGAGAATTCTCTCTTATATTTACTTGCTTATTAGATAATGCGGATGGTTAAATCTCTAATGGGCGAGTAATTTTTTCAGGTCTGAGACAGAAGCTGAAAAGAATTTGAAGGAAGAAATAGAAAATTTGAAGAGAGAGAGTGAGAAAGAATCTGCTTTAAATGCAGAAAAGGGATATAATGGAAATCAAACCAGTCTACATAATAAAATACTTCAACTAGAAGGGGAACTGGAACAGTTGAGCCGTGATCTGGACGATAAACTGCGGTTTACTCAAAAACCCATTGAAAGGCCCGGTTCTGGAGCAGGAAGAGTGGGCCCTGGGTTTCAAGAAAGACCAGGCTCTGGAGCAGGAAGAGTGGGTTCGGGATTTCATGACAGACCAGGTTCTGGGGCTGGAAGAGTCGGCATGGGCTTTCCAGAAAGACCAGGTTCTGGAGCTGGAAGAGCGAACTCTGGCTTTCAAGAAAGACCAGGTTCTGGAGCAGGAAGAGTGAGCTTTGGCTATCAAGATAGACCACCTTCACAATCCGGTTCATTTGATGAGTCCAGAAGTGTTGATTTTTCTGAAAGGCCTTGGTCCCGTGGAGATCCCTGGATGAGACCTGGACCACCCGGTGATGACAGAAGAGGTTTTGGTGGTGGAAGAGACAGAGGGTTTTTGGGAAACAGAGAACTTGGAAGGTATGCACTTTTCATCAATACTTCATTTAAAGCTATTTAACTTTCTAAATGCCTTGCTATTTGCTGTATTATTCCACACTTGGCTGAGTATATGTTCTAGCTTATCGAGTATTGCTACTCCTTTTTAAGTTCGAAGAGGTTACCAAAAGGTAAATAAAGAAGTTAAATAAATAATTAATATTACTCATTATCTTGAAGGATCAAAAATTTAACAAGAAAATATACAGAAACATAGCCATCTGTAGAAAGTTGAACCTGTATAATGTATATTTCTGTGATTCAAGTGTTACTTTGGGAAACACCTAGGCTACTAGATTTGAGACTGTACATTTGCACGTGTTTGGTGAGAGGTGGCCAATTGTGGGTGGTTTCATAACACATAGGCTTTTGTACGGGTTGTGTTGATCTGAAATAGTTTCAATTTTTAATGTTAGAGTTAGATTATTAGATAGTTATTTTGTAAACAATCATTACCCAATTATATATTTTCAATAATGATTGGATTCTGTAAATAAAGTTATTTAGGAGGTTTTCTGCTTCAAAATACATATTGGTTGAGGTTCGATCGATTTGACTTTTTTTCTTTGTAACTAACTGTTTTTGTGTTATGAAATTTAAATCAAATAGACCAATTAGGTCAAAGTTGCCACCCCTGTTATGATGCACGGATAATGTGCAAGATAAAAGAAACAGCAAAGATACAAGTCTAAGACGCACATATGATTATGTTTGGGAGCCCCTGAGCTAGTGTTGTTGAATAGAATATAAATAAATAAGTTTTTATGGCTGGTTCTTCGTGTCAGTCTTATATTAATAGAGTAAAATGCTCGAATTAAAGAAGATTGTTATGCCATTGACATGTTGGCGGTTGTCATTGATCATGTTATAATATTCATATATAATATATATCAGATAATATTAATATAATGCTTTTTTGGCAGGTCAAACTCAAGGGAGAGATGGTGAGGGTGAATGACAAGTAGAAGAGACCAATAATACAAATTTTGTGAAAGGAGTAGAATGAAGGTTGACTTTGAAGAACTATTTTATAATCCAATTCCAGTTGTTTGTTTGCTGCCTGTGTAAAGCTTCTCTCTGGTTTGGTCAAAAAAGGACACATGCTGTCTTGTTAATTTGTCACCCAAACCCTCTTCTTAATTTTGATTGTAAATCTGGAATCGGATTATCGGATAATTTAACTGTTTATTTTCTAAGTTATGGGATTAGGGTTGATGGACAAAAGGCAGTGAGAACCTTGGTCATTGTTTCTATCTAATTAAATTCATCTATTGTAGTTTTTTAGTATTTTGTAATATGATCTAACCTTTTTATGTGATGCCTCCCTTATTTCATTGCGGATATAAATGTATGTATATTATCATCTAACAAATTGTGCCAAATTTGTCTGAATGGTTGTCACCTGTTTTGATCGTACGACTTTCATGCTTATATATAGCTGTATATCCAAATCATCTTTTCATATATGCAATGTATGATATTTATGTCGATAGTTTATCAATTGGAAAAAAAATCTGTAGAAGTGAAAACCATTCTTGACTTTTAATGTGGTAGTGGCCATTTATCATCCTAGAGGTTGACCATGCTTAATCAACTGAATTAACAAACCCCTCAGTTAATGCTGACAGGATAACTTCATTAGTCATTAACCTCCGTGTTGAAGTTGACATCCATCCATTAGTTAAAAGTCCAAGTGAAATTTTTAGTTATTTCTTTAACAATTAATATTCTAGTTATTTAATCAAAGTTATAATTAGCATAACAACAATGGACTTGAAAGGTTGTCTTGTGGTGGCAGTCTCTATTTTCATGATTTTTGAGGGAAGGTAGTTTCTCAAATCTGAATGATCATCATCATCAATCAGTGCCGGTTTCCAGCAATCTTCAGCTTTGGTGATTCGTATTCAGACAAAGGAGCCATGTCTGCTGCATTTGTCCGGAAGACTGCTCCTTATGGGATGACATTATTTTCGAAAACCTTCTGGCAGGGCCTCTGATTAAATAATTGATTTCATAGGCAAGTCCATTGAAAATAGGTTACCTCAAATATTAGGTACTATTAATCTGTAGCTTGGTCGATATATTTTTTTTCTCTTTCTTGGAGTTATGGGAAAGTTTTGATTGTGATTTTTAGTTCACTTCAGAAAAAGATCCAAAGGCTTGAACTTGATGGTCCAATACTTCTGTACCATCTTTACAGTTTTTCAATTGCAACAACAGAGACACTTCAGTTACATAAGAAATTTCTTTTTATATGTCAAACAATATGTGCAGTGCAGCATACTTAAGTCCATACGTGCACGGTGCTAATTTTGCTTCCAGTTCAGCCACCATTCAGCTGGCAAATGCTCCTATACTGAACAATACTTTTAGTCCGTTCACGTTCACAAAATTTTAAGAACGATTTTCTGATTTGTTTCGCCAAGGTATAAATAGAATTACCACCCATTTTAAGCGTTTTGGTTAAAAATGGCAGCCAAGTAGCCAACTCATGCTCATTATCCTGTTTTATGTGGTTGCGTTGAGGGTCAGCGAAATGTTGTGACATCGAAGGTGATTTTCCACGACTTGAAGATTATGGTCTGGCCGTTTACATGTTTGACATAGGACCTGTCCTAATGGCTGGATTTGATCAAAAAATAAGGAGCGATTGACTAACATATATATATATATATATATATATATATATTCCTAATCTAATCCATCAGTTTGCTTGTGTTGTAGAGGTGATGTATCATTTCCCCCATTCCACTTTTTAAGAGGAATGTATCATTGTTTTGTCTTCACGGGTTAATACATCTGAAATTTTTATGTACACAAGTTCTTCGGTTTTGTCGTTAACTTCTGTTTATTTTGTTACAGAAACTATACCAAGGAGGAGCAAGAGTATTTTGGATTCAAATTACAAGCCCGCTTGGTTGTATGCCTTTTTATGTCAAGAACTTTCCACAAACTCTAGACAACACAGATCAAATCGGGTGTGTGAAGTCATGCAGTAAATTAGTGTAAGAATTTAATAAACAGGTCAAAGAGAAAGTGTCACAAACTCCCAGCACAACTTCAAGAAACATCATTCGTGTACGTCGACACTTATTTGGTCAAAGTATACACTCATAAGTGAAGCAAACAAGCATGGTAAGTAATTTCTATTGATCTTCATCAGGGTTTATCCTGATTCTAGCTTTAAATTTGCCTAAAGGTAAAAGATTAGAGCCATGATTATCATCAATATAATGTTGATGAGATGAATGCTGCATAGATATGATAAGGAGCAAACTTATAGTTTTAAACTAAAAGAAGAAAAAACTGTATTTGTATTGAAAATTTAAAAGGTAAAAAGTTTAAAGTTAAGTTAAAGACGACTCTGCTGGGGATCGAACCCAGAATCTCTGGTTTCGTAGACCAGCGCCTTATCCATTGGGCCACAAAGTCAATTTTAAAAGGGAATGAGGGGGGGAAATTGTTGACCTCTATGGAGGATTAGTTTGATTATTTCTTTTTACATTCTCGAAGAATCTGTCATATTTCCATGTTGTACAACTTTGACCGTCAATGCCAAATTTGTACTTCAAATGTTTTAAGTTTTATTTATTTCTATGTAGTCCGTCAATCATTTAGCCTTTTTTATGTCGAGTCTTTAATTTTTGCTTAGAAACTAAATCTGCCGACAACAATAAACAATTTCAAGTCAAAACTATTTGGATGAGCTTTTAACGTGAAAGTAAGACCAATCAATAGACTACAAAAGAGATATATAAAATGTTTTCTCCATTGCTAACCGGCAATGTAACTTGGCGTTTAACATGGTTCTCAATGACGCAGGGATCAGATTTTATATTATATTTTCTCTCATTTTAATATAGTTGATGTGTTCATTTTCTCATCTCAGTTGTAGCGTTTGATAAATAGCTTATCTTTTTGTGCTATGTACAATATTGGAGCATGTTTAAGTTTTAGCTCTATTAAATTTGTATATACTTGTTTATCAATTTTCTGTTTATATTGCTTGTGACGTTGAACGGTATCATATTGACATTGATAAATCTTCAGGCAGCTGCTGCTGGAACAGTAGTTCTTCTTTCAGCACTCCTTGTTTTTGTGCTCCAGCCAGTTTTTGTCGCACCAGCATTTGCTTCATTTCAAACCGCTACCAAAACAGGTTCAGGCCCATTTGTCCGAAGTGAG
>JANDBE010000001.1:2449676-2461926 GCA_024320915.1 Erigeron philadelphicus
CAAAAATAAAATACTAGAAAATTATTTTAATGTCAAAACTACAAAAAAGGGTTAATTTATTTATCTTAAAAATCTTGGGGTGTTACAATTCATCACAATTTCTTCAATGCTTTGAACCTTATAACATTCATTATTTTCACCAGGAAAATCCAGCACTCATTCACATCCGTTTTGTGCTAATAATACATTCTCGTATTTAAGCTCTCAAGCTCACAAATGTCTTCTCCATAGTTTACATCGTTTAAATTACTTGAGCCGATTGAATTCATTGAAAGAATTTTATCGTGTCAAAAGCAATTTGCTTTGGACTCTGTCTCATTTGATGTGTGAATGTACATTGGATATAAAATGATACATGAACCTCTTTAAATTAATAATATATTAATTTATCGATATAATAATATCTCGATAATTTAATAAAATATTTCGATCCCAAACATTATTAATTTTATAAATGTTTTTACTATATATAAATTTAATAAAATATCTTGATCCTATATTATTAATTTAATAAAATATCTTGATCTCAATATTATTAAAATTTATAGAGGTTTTTACTGTATATAGATTTTAATATATTTTCAGAATAGAGAAATGGTTTTTATTTTTGGTTCTTGATTAATTAGAAAATGGACATATTAAATTTAGGACAACCCAAACTCACATTATCCTTCTTATACAAATGCTGAAATGCATAAGCCAAGATTTAAGTGGTCGGCCTAATGGGTGTGAGCAAGCTTCTTCTATCTTCATTCAAGTTTCGTCTCCTCCATTTTTTCCACAAATTTACAGGTCTTACTACTTACCCAATTGTTATTCTTATTGACTACCTCATTAATATTATGAAGTTAGGGAGTATGTGGCTGTTAGATACCCAAGGTTGGGTGTAGAACCCCTCACATCTTGAATTTTTAATCCATGAAAAGCATGGGGCCAAGTATTTATAAATATATTAAAAAATTAGTATGTGAGGGTTACCCAACTTTGAAAAAATATTTACATTCTTCGACTGCTGTTAGAGTGTCAGTGTTATTATTATTTTTTTATTCCTATTTTGTTAAATTTCTTGTTCTGATCTTAAACCCCAATATGTTTTTGTTTTAAGGGTTTTTCATTTTTGATAGTTAAGTTGTACATTTGTGCTTTACTTTCAGCAGTACCGCCCCATCTTTTGGGGCTTAATTTATGGCTCAAAGTCAGTATAATTAAAATTAAGCCATTCCATTCATTTTCATTAGGGTTTATGCCATAGAATGTAATTATACTTTTTTTTTTATTTTACGGAAAATTTGAGATCAGCGACATTGCCTGTTCATATACCCATTTCCAATTTCAGAAGAAACCCGGTATTATCTGAGAAACCCGTGTCTCGGCCTGGAAAGCATTTTGTTCACACCTGATTTCGAACCCAAGACCAAAGTCTCAAGTTCTTCTAAGTACTAATCCATCTATTGATAGTTAGTACAAAACTGATGCCTATATTCGAACAACATTTGAAAGTTTAATGTGTAATCAGTTGGTTAACAGGCCGGGTAAAGAGACAGGTCGGTTCGAGTTGTGTCACGTGACAGGTTGGGTTTTTTTTTTTTTTTTGGGTAAAATCAGGTCATGTGAGGTTTCTAAGGTAATTGATGGATTATGCCCAATATGGCTAAGCTAAAGTCCTTTTGAAACCAAAAGATACCATAAAGTCCTTTTATCACATTGTCATAATTGGTATTTTATGTTACCGTTTCTTGGCAATCTTCTGGGATATTAATGGTATTGCATATATTATGAACACATGATTGAAATAGTGCTTTGCTACTCAGGAATTCCTACAAAGGATGCTTATGTTTACGACGAGGATCAACCAAGTTTGAGCGACCTCCCTAATGATGTTTTATGCAACAACATATTTACCTGGTTACCTTCAAAACTTGTTGCTCGAATGAGGTGTGTCTCTAAATCATGGAATGCTCTTCTATCTCAAGCATGTTTCATAAATTCCCACCTTGAGCATTCATTGCATAATAACAAGGATGAAGAAATTCTCATGGTTTTTGAGGATGATTTTTGTTTTCGCAGTAACGCAGTCAAAGAACATCCATTCACAACACACCTATTCACAGTACACGGGTCTCGATCTCCCCATCACCAGCTCACTAGTTTCATTAAGCTCCCCGTTAATGTACCATCGTCAAAACATACCTTCTGTCATGTTATTGGTTCGGTTAATGGCTTAGTGTGCTTTAAAAACGATGCGAGTTCTACTGATCCCATTTACATTTGGAATCCGTCTCTTTCTGCCCTATTACCTCTTCCACCATCTACTCTAAATCACAAGTCCTATTTTGATTATTCATACCTTTTCCGCTTTGGGTATGATCCCAAAACTGATGACTACAAAGTTGTTAAGCTTACAGGCAATTGTACAGAATCTCATGAGTCATCTTATAAACATGTTCTGATTTTTAAAAGTTGGCCACCAGTTGTTGAGGTGTACAGTATGAGAAAGGGTTCCTGGGAATCGATCGCTCAAAGCTTTCCATCACACATCAAAAGAATTTTTAATCAAAATGAAGTTTGTACTGGTGGGCAGAATGGACGTATTCATTGGCTTTGTTTTATCGATGAGGAGATGACCAGAGAAGTGATAGTTGCCTTTAATCTGGAGATGGAAACGTTTAACGAGATATCTCTTCCTGCTTCCATACAACATTATTCTGTTCCTGCTTCTATGCAACATTATCGCTCACTTGTATTGGGTTTTATGGCTGGAAAACTTTGTTTAATGTCACACGTTAAAGATGGTGTGTGTGAGGTTTGGGTGATGAATGAGTATGGGGTGGCTGAATCCTGGGTGAGACACCATGTTTTCCCACAACATGTTGGTATTGAAAGACCATTTGGATTCACGAAGAATAGCGAGTTCCTTTTTGAAGCCAATGGTAGGTCTCTAGCTTTGTATGATCCGGTTACAGCTGATTTGAAATCTTTTGAGATGACAGCACCCCGTTATATTCGCCTCACTACCAGAACCAAAGTTGTTCCGTATGTTGACAGTCTCGTGTGGATAGCACCCGCTAAGCATGGAATCAACGTTTCTTCACTAGCAGTTGAAAAGAAAAAATCCCTTAGAAGCTGGTTAATAAAAAGATCGGCTACAAGAGGCAAGGCATCATATTAATTTCGTGTTATCTTTTTGTTAAATCTACTACCGAAATTACCAATAGTACATTGTTGCATTAGACTATGCTGCTTTTATTTCTTCTTTTAAATCTGGAATCTATATTATTAACATATATGTAATTTTGGTTTTGCTTTCTTCAGTTTCTTTTGGCATGTGTGTTCGTTTCTTTAAACCAAGATCGTTGTGGATTAAAATCTAATTGTAGAAGTTAATTTACTGTTACTTAATGAGACTAATCTATGGATACTAATCTTGGTCAAACACTTGGATTGTAAAAATGGTATTTGTATACTCTGTTTCTTGATTGTGTTTTTTGATTTTTCACATTGGTGTGCCTTCGTTTTTTGCATCATAGTTTGTGTTAAGGAAATTAGGTAAACTGCCTGAAGAAAGAGATGGCTGCTGGAGTAGCCTGATGTTAGCAGCAGAAGAAAACTCCTTTATAATCATATGGCATTTGGTTAACGTTTCGAGTCATCTATGCCGCTGTTTTGGGTCACCTTAGTCTGCCATGCTTAAATTAAATGTATATGTATAATGCATCTAATGCGCTGTAGTTCCCTTACCTTATACTTGATGTTAATCTCCAAATGATGGTTCATTTTTGGAGATTTATAATATGGATTAGAATAGAAGCATAAGTTTCCGACTCTACTTATGTACTACTTGATATATGAACGATATTCGGTGGATATATATCACTTTGTTGATTTTCATCCAAATTGACTTACTATTTAGATTATTAGTTGATAACAATTAACAAAGAATGCAAATAAACTTTCCTATGCCCAAATTTGGGTTTTATTATGTTCACTTGTACGAGTATATTTCAACATAGTTTTTAATGAAAAGCACAAAGTGGGATACGGTTTTGGTTGTAGACCTATAATTGGGATATTTGTTAGAATATGATTGCAATTTTGGACCCAATGAGCCAATCGAGGGAGCCACCAGCCCACTAACATATGTCAAAAGACAATAAAACCCCTTACTAACTGCTTCTATGCTTGACAAAACCAAATATTGGCATACCCATTTTGGTAAATTACTAGCACTCATTCAAAAATGACATGAACCCCATGTTTCCACATGTAATGGCAGTTTTTTTAACTCTATATCAACAAACAACATAAGTTATCCGCTTCTCTTTTTATAGTCACACTTTTTTCATATTCAATCTCTCACAATTTTCTCTCTATTACTAATGGAGCTCCGTTACCTAAGAAACTTCCCATTTGAAGCAGTTACATTGTTATTGTTGTTGACCCAAGTTGTGAATGCTAGTGTTGGCAACGACCCGTGTCGTTTTCCGGCTGTTTTCAACTTTGGTGACTCGAATTCTGATACTGGTGGCTTGTCAGCGGCATTTGGACAAGCCGGACCGCCTCATGGAGAGTCATTCTTCCATGGTCCGGCTGGTAGGTATTGTGATGGCCGTCTAGTTATCGACTTTATAGGTAATTATTTGATCTTTAACACATTTTTCCTCTGTTATCTTCAATAGTTCCAATGAATAAATATTTTTTGAACAATGTTAGTGTGTTGAGACATTAGGAGAATGATTATGGTAGAAGGACTTTTAAGCAGTATATCATTTATCTTCATGTTAGTAATAGTTTAATATGTAAATCATCGTCTATATGACACTGTAATTCTTAATTAGTTCATATAACTTTACTCATTATTTGTTTTGCAAAGTGTCTACATGTCAAATTTATGTGATTTCAATTTATGTTAATGATCCATACAACATCCTTTTTTTTAAAAAAAAAATCACATAATGTTTTATATTATATGAAATGAAAAGATGTATATAATCTAAAAGGACCACTATATTCTTTTTCACGTGATAATTAAAGGTCCCAACTCCCAAGTAGTCCAAAAAATACAGTAACTAATTCACGGGCTCGAATGTTTTTCCTGTATCATATAAATCTTACAGTATATTTTAGTTGGTGTGACAGAAAATGGGATGTATATTATATATTCGGGTTACAAGTTATAAAATGATACATTTATGCATAAGATGCTATTTTATTTTCTTGACCAAATTTTGCAGCACAAAGCTTTGGCCTGCCATACCTTAGTGCATATTTAGATGCCCTTGGTTCGAACTTCACCCATGGAGCCAACTTTGCAACAGCTGGTTCATCCATTAGACCCCAAAATACAACCCTTCATCAAAGTGGGTTCAGCCCATTTTCCTTAAATGTTCAATGGTACCAATTCAATGATTTTCATCACAGGGTCCAAACTTTTCGTGCTCGTAAAGGTGATATTTTTTCCCTTGTTATAGAACTTTTATGGCTGATTATTTTTTCGTGTAACGTTTTAAAATAAATAGCGTGTCAATCTCTCGATGCAGATGATGGTATATTTAAGAAGTTGATGCCGAAAACCAAAGATTTTGCACGTGCATTATATACGTTTGATATCGGGCAAAATGATTTAACCGCTGGCCTATTTCAAAACTTGACTGTTGATGAGGTTAGGGAGAGTGTTCCTGATATTTTGGGCCAGTTCAAAAGTGTCATCAAGGTGTGTACAGTCATTTTTAAATTTATTAAATTACATGAATTAGGTGGCTTATCTTATCTACAACAAAAACTTAATGTTTTTCTTTAATAAACTTGAGTTTTGTTGATCAGAGTGTGTACGATCAAGGAGGACGATTCTTTTGGATACACAACACAGGCCCATTTGGATGTCTACCATATGTGATGGCTCGGCAACTAGTCACCGCTGGAGAAATAGACAGATTCGGATGTGTGGGCCTATTTAATGAACTTGCTCAGTTTTTTAATTATGGATTAAAAGAAACTGTTAAACAACTGCGAGAAGAACTACCCAAGGCTGCAATCACCTATGTTGATGTCTATTCAGTCAAGTATGAACTCATTACCAAAGCCAAACGACACGGTGAGTGATTTAATTGATCAGTTTTTGGTTATTGTTCACATATTTTACCAAATAATTGTGACGTACTTTGAAACTTCACGGGCCAATGTAGTCTAGCTCGATTCATTGTATAACAAGGTTAGCCAAGAAAGTGTTATATTGAATGATTAAGAAAGTTGTTTAAATTGCAGGATTTGTGCATCCATTAAGAGCTTGTTGTGGTCATGGAGGAAAATACAACTTCAATTTGCATATGGGATGTGGTGGAAAAGTCAAAGTCAATGGCAAAGATATCTTAATTGGTAAAGCATGTGAAGATCCAAATGTTATGATCAATTGGGATGGGGTTCACTACACTCAAGCAGCCAATGAATGGGTCTTTAACCAAATTGTAAACGGGTCATTCTCTGACCCGCCATTGCCGCTAGGATTAGCTTGCTATAAACAATCCTAAGAGGGAGCGTTTTGTTAGAGATTATTATAGAGGAAGCTTGAATAGTAACGCAGAATGAAATTAAGCTTGTTCATTCAGCATTTATCATTCTGAATATTATTGGTTTAGCAAGAAATACATGATGAAGTAAGTTTTGATGTACCTTACTCTGGGTTTTTCTTGGTATATGTTTTAAGTATTGTTATCATCTTTCTTTGACACGCCGGAATTAGTATCCCAAACTTCAAACATTGCTGGTTTGACACGCGAAAATGGATTTTTATTGAATGTTTTTGTAGTACTAACTTGTCTTGAATCAAAATTGTTGATCTTCTAGTGATTTGTTTGCACTTTGCAACCCTTAAAAAAGAAAGGACTCGTATAACTCAAATTACATACAGTTTATCTTTGAAAACAAACACCTTAGATTAATTTGTTTCGTATCTCTTTGGACATATCCTCTACAACTAATTCGAAAAGCCATGCATCTCTTTAAATTTAGTATTTTCGTTGAGCGAATGAGTAAATTCTTGAGCCATAATATTAATTTGTGGTATTCGTTTTCAATTTTGCATTTCCATTGATTGTACCTTTGTCTAAGTTTCCTCTTCGAATCTAATATTCTGGTTGTGCGAATGAGTAAATTGTTGGAGTTTTTTTCTAAAATAGTGTAGTTCGAAAAATTATTTACCAAATTGGTGTAATTTTAAAAATATTTATCAAATTAATATAATTTCAAAAATTTTTTTGAACTTATTCCACCCAATTTATATTCCATCTAAATTATAGTACAATACCTATATCATACGAGTATATATCTACCTATTTGATTTCATCTAGATTATCCTCATCCCGTTAAATTTGAATTTTATATGCTTAAACAAAACCTTCAACTAAACAAATTTGTTCCGATTATACGAGCATAACCTTTAGCTTTTAACAAATCTATAACATTTGGTCAAAAAATTGGAAGTAAATTCAAGCTTTATAAGTATATCATCAGCTTTTAACATTTAACAAGATTGTGGTCTTTTAATTATATCATCAGTCAATGAAGCTATTTGATATTATCGGCTTCTTTGATAATAATTTTTGTTATTTTGATGTCAAAATTTACAAGAGATAATAGGTAATAATTTTTATTAAAAAACGATTCAAATTGAACTCATCTAAGTTTCACCTATATTGACTTCGTTCCAGATAAGTTGAACTTTCCATGCTTAAAAAAGATTTGTTTCCAACTTCTGAAAATCCGATCACCATTTCAAAGCTTGCATCAACATGTAATCTTTAATCTTGAGATGATGATATAATAAAATAAGCCATAAAATTTACAGGGATATCCCATTAACAAAAAAAAAATAAGCCATAATCGATTAATCCGTAATAGTAAAAAAGATTTTCTATCTACTTATTGTAATTTTTTTAAATAAAAATCATGTTAAAATATGTTTTAACCCATAATGGTAAATATTTTTGAAACTATACTAATTTGGTAAATAATTTTTTCCACTACACTAATTTGGATATCAATTGTGTTTAGTAAATCGGGGTTGATTGTTCTTTAAATTGGTTATTATGTGTTGAGATTGTAATAGAACACTTTTATTTAATCATCATATGGCTTTTTCATTGTTTCAAGAATTATTACAGTAACGGTTGAGTTGTTGATGTATATCAAACCTAGGGTTATTATATTGTTGCTTATCTTCTAACTAGGAATCATAATTACCAGTGTAAGGAAAATATACCAAGGGTCGTTGGGTATTAGTGTTGTTGGCTACACTGTCTATCTCTTTTGGTTTTCACGTCTAGATTTTTCATAACCGGGCCCGATGTAATAAGTCTCCTAGGGTCCAAGTTTTAGGGGCGTTTGGGATTGCAATCCTAATCTATCCAACTGATCCGCTGAGGGGTTGTAGGTATTTTCCCCATTAAAATTTTATAACAAGTAAATCTCTAACACACTAGAAAATTTTGTACGGCTAGTAAGGTTTTAGTCGTGTATGGTGTTTCTAGTAATTATGCCAAAAAGTTTTTCAAATCTAGGAAAACCGGTCTTGTAAACACGATTTGAGAAGGGATATACTGTGTCTAAAAGGAGTGGCCGAGACGACGGTGGTGAAAAGGAATTTGATGAGGATGAAGTGGTGGTGGGGAAGGGTGTGCATATACCAATTGGATACTCTTCTTTGATTTCAAACCCGGTCCAGTGTTTTTCAATGCTTTACAAGTTTCCAAAGGATTCGATCATCACCATTCATTTTATAACCAACCTTCTTAAATTTTCGTATGTTTCTTCGAAAGCATTGGATAATTAACCTCCTTGCTAGACGTAGTAGACATTTGTTAGAACTCTTCATGTTCGGGTTATCGTTCACATACTTCTTAACTATCTTCACCGCTCGATCATCATTTTATGTTGTAGACTTGTAGTGTGTTCATGAAATTTTGAATGTGATTTCTTCTCTGTTGTTTTTCCTAGTTTTAATTACAAGCATTATCAAAAGTAGTTTGTTTCTTAATGCTGTAAAAGAAAAAAAAAAGTAGTTTGTTTCTTAATATGTGTTGAACAATTTGAGTGATTTTCTTTAGGAGGTCTTATAGTATTAAGCTTTATTGAGCTTTATTCTCATGCTGTCAGTCCTCGGTTCTACATGTTGTCATGTCTTGACAACTCTGAATTCAGATGGGTGATAAAAATATGAAACTTCTGCTACACATTAAAAGATTTTTTGTTAAAACCTTTGATAAAATTTAGTGAAAGTGTTTGAACTTTTATCACACGTATAAAAGAGAGTCCTTAAATGTAATCATTTTGTGCAAATTGACTATTGCTATTTCTATTTCTAATTCCAGACCTGCAGCACGGGCATTTAGGGCAGGTCTAGGCCAGATTCTGTAAAGTGGGCCGTGGAGGATGTTGGAATTGATCCAGATGAACTTGCTAAGGCAAACATCTGTGTAATTTAACATTCATGATTATCTTTAGATTACCTGCTGCACATCTATGAATTCATTTTTAATTTCATGATTTAATTAGCATTCATCAGAAACGATTTTCATGCCTTGCATACTGACCCAAGTGTGCCTAGGTTCGTTTTTTCAATATAAATACAATCCAGTTGTAATGTTGTATAGTTAATAATGGCAAATAGAATGAGCGTGTTGAGAAATGAAGTTTTAAACCATGGTTAAAAACATCATGTATTCAACTTTGTTTACTGCAGGATGGACAGTTTTGCAGCTCCATATTCTCCACTGTATCCAGAATATCGTCTGTCAAGTCATGCAGTTGCCCTAAGAACAGAGGAACTAAGTCCATTGAACTTGCATTTACCTGGTTCTTCGACTACTGCTCAATACAGTCGATATTTAGTGAATTCGGATCTTCTACCAATCTAAACATGGAGGAAAGGAGTCCCAACCCTTCACACCAATAATTCAACAGACTGGATGGTGAAACATCGATTATTACATGACCGTAAAAGCTTTATGAACAATGCTCGTACTTGTACCTGGACAAGAGAGTAGTGCCGAATGTGATATACATTCAAGTTACTTTAAAATACATACACTCCCATGGATACATCTAGCTAGGCTGGGCTACATGGTTGCAACCAGGTTTATCTTGAAGCTTTAAATCGATATTCTATACACCTACAACAAGAAGTTCGCTTCTGAACAATCTACAGGCTGGAACGATCTTCCAATCAGTGAAAGTAAAGTATGGCACAGCAGCACCCATATGAAAATATACAATCACTTCGGATTGTCTAAACAGGTCAAGTCTAAGACTAATAGATCATCATGTAAGGTGTTATCATATATAACTTTGAAGTCATGATCATATTCAGGAACAAACAAAAAAAAGTTGCACTAAGAGATCACATATATAAACACCAACCATTAAACAAATATATATACATATATATACTGATATACATACACCTGCAGTTTGTCTCTACAATTGTGACTGCATTTCTTTCCGATTATGTAACCTACCAGAAGCCATTCTAGACTAACTGCATGATCTAACTGTCTATTTGGCTCAACAAACTGCTTAACGATCTTTCCTTTACACCAAGCTGCTTCTTCTTACCGAGCTATGATATTAATTCTACAGGACGATTAGATGCAGATGCTTGATTCTCCCTATGACGTTCTGCACTCCACCATCTTGTGATCGTACGTTCTTCCACACTATATCCCTCCAAACAAGACGGCGAAGAAGGAATCATCATTTCATCACTTCTGCTAACGTGCAGAACCAGCAACATCTTCACTACTCCATCGCATTCTCGAAGAATGCTTTCATAATCCGACCAAACTCTCAACCGGTCAGCCTTCTTTTCTGACAATACCAATACAGCATACTCAGAGTGAACAAGTGATGGATGGTGACGGTACGCAACAAAATCAACTCCGTATTGATCCCCACGGCTCACAATCCAATTCTTGTCCCGTAGATGAGCATACGCCTTAAAAACATCCGGGAACGCTACGTCTTGGCAAGTCATGTATTCCCATAACTCATTATCGGTTTTTACACTACCATCACCCCCTACTATCTTTATACATTTTAGCGAAAAACAGAGATAAAACGCTTCTTCTAAAGTAAACTCAAACCACCATATATCGTTACCCTCTTTCCTTCCGAATCGACCAAAGTAGGTTTGAGTCAATAGGTTGGCTTGTTCCAAACTACAGTCAATAAGAACGGTGCGTCCTACGAGTATTCCTTTCGAATTCGATTTTATAAAAGACGATTTAAGATCCAAAACTGACTTCGAAATAGGCTTTGCAAGTGCTTTCGCTTCCGACCCTTTATTTTTCCATCTTGGTCCCATTACACCCTTCATAAATTAATTCAAATATATGAGTGCTACATTCATCAAAATTTAATGTATCTAAAATCTAAAATAATTAATATAATGAAAAATCCAAATTACTAATTCACTAAATTAGATTTTAACAAAAACTAGATACTAAATTAATAAAACATAATCATTATATTTATAGCAATATAAACAACTGTTAACTTCTAAATAAGTAAATAAAGTAACTAATAATAGATAGTTTAGAAAGAAAAAATAAACCTGATCTTTGAGAAGTTGATCGAAAGGGTTTTCCTCGGTGAGTTTTGACTTGGGCCCCCTTTTCTTCTTGTCGGAGTTGTTGAGGTTGACGTCCGACATGATTGCGAGGTTTGACGGCGGTAGTTGTGGTTGTAGTGGGCAGGGTTTACCGAGTATTGGCAGGGTTTTGGAGAAAAACGAGAAAACGGTTTTGTTGGGGTTTTAAGAGAGAGTGTGGGCTGGGGGTGAAGTTTTTATGTGGGGATTTTATATTCGAAAAGAAATTTGCCCCTCCTTTTAAACTGATGATTTTTTTTAAGAGTTATGCTAGGGGACAAACTTTTTACAAACAAAAGTTTACAAATATACATGGTACAAGAGGTGATCCAATCAATAAAGAGAAAGAGGAAAGAGAAAAATTACATAGACATGATTTAATATTATGGGTTTTAATTTAAAGAATTAAAACAAAAGAATATCAAGTATATAATGGTGGTGGAACCGTGGAACTCTTCTCATATTTTCTGAAAACACCCTATAATATTTGGGAATTGACTATTTGGTGTTTAGATTTATATTTATAGTTAGGGTCGGGGGGAGCGCCTCGCCAGTCGCCACCCCTCCCTTCCCTTCCCCTCCCCGCTTTTTCTCTACCTCCCGCCTGCTCCC
>JANDBE010000001.1:2886937-2901084 GCA_024320915.1 Erigeron philadelphicus
AATAATTCCCCTTCAACTAATGGACAAGAATTTTGGCCATGTTCAAAAGAGTGGTGTAAGAAAATGTGTATGAAGGATCTTTACGTTATGTTTGTGAGTTTTTATTTTTGGAAAGAAGGGGATACGAGGAATGGAAGGGAGAGGATAGGAGTGGAGGCGAAAGATACTGATCAACTCATCAGTCATCACCATTCTCATTCTTTTAGATCTTCCCACTTATAGAAAGAAAGGATGGAAAGTAGTTTAAGCTATACATTAACCGTCCTCTTTCTTTCCCTTCAGTATCCACAAATGAAACTCGGGAGCAACCTACTTTTCGTTTCTTTCCCCTTTCATTTTTTTTTTTTTTGAATGACAAATTTTGGCTCAGCTGCATGCCTCTTCATATATCCAATTCCAAATTGTCTTCATTCTTGAGAGCATTTTGCTCACACCAGGATTTGAATTCAAGATCTCTACCAATCCATCTATTTAGAGGTGAACAAAAATCGGTTTCTACCCAACCCAAACCGGTTTTTTGGTCAACGGAACCAAAACCGGGTTTGACCCAACCCGAACCGGTTTGGGGTCAAAATTTGACCGGTTATTGACCGGAACCGAACCCAACCCGATCTCAACCCGGTCTCTAACCGATAATCAAAATCGAAAACCCAAACCGGTTAGTAACCGCCGGGTTAGGTCAAACCCGAACCGGTTTGGGTCAAATCCGGTTGTTGACCAGTTTCGGGTTCAGGTTCGTTTTCGGGTTCGGGTTCCAACCCGGTTTTTTTTACACCTCTATTGATGATTGGTAAAATTCCATTTTGGATATTCCCCTTCCATTTTTAAATGAAATTCGGGAGTGTGGAGTAAACCTTCTCTTCCATCATTCTCTTTTTCCCTCCTTAAATAGAGTCTGATGGATAATATACTGGTAGTATATAAATCAAACTTGGGTACTTTCAGATTTTCTATGGTTTTTCAAAAGGCAAAAGTAAAGTATACCACAAATCATGGGAAACCTAACACGAACTTTTTTACACAACTAACAAAACATGGATCAATGCATGAACCTCTTAGCAACAAGCCAACAAACTTGTTGAACCATGGGAAAATGTAACCATGAACACCAAAACCAATAAGCCTCGAGCATCACAAATCAAAGATACTTACCATCACAAATCATACTAATTGATAACCATGTACGATTGGTAAGAACATAACAATTTGTACTCCGGCTAGTATATATATTAACCCAAGATGACTTGCAAATTAATCAAACAAGCAGATTCAAAGCAAGAAACATCCTGAAAAAGGGGCGTTCACGGTTTGGTTGTTGCTATCATTGTGTATGTGGCTGGATATGCTAAACGGGGTAATGTAGTTTGCGTTTCATACACAAGAGTGATTTTCCAATGGTTACGTTTGTTTCTAAATGTTACGACTTATCTCGCATTTCATAGTCTATATTGGAGAGATATTTCAATCAACTGACATATATATTGTGCATTGGCAAAATGCTTTCCTTGCATTCTGGCATGTTCTCTACCATTCTCTCTTATGTGTTTATCTTTGGGCTCCATTGCTAGATTATAGCTTTGATGGTTTGGTTTTCCCAAGTAATTAAAGCTATAAAAAAAAGAGATCAAATTAATTTGTTTGAATGATTGCAACACTGTATGAGTGCCCATTTGTGTTGTTCGAGTTGTTCTTTGAAGTTTCTTTTATGTAAAAGAGGCATGCTTTAATTGGGCACGTCATTTTCTCAAGAACTTTGGTGTGACCTTTCTGAGTGTTGGATGGAGCCAGACGTGGTTATCTTTTGTCATTACAATACTTTGGGCGTGCTAAACAGTGCACTTCTACTGTAAAAATTTAGTTAGAAAATTAGTCAATATGCAGGTTTCTTTTACAGAATTGGAATATGGTCTTTTTGCATAGATAATCGGTGGTACAAACGAAATGAAAGCATTACGCTCTTAGCTAGGTCGTAAAGACATTAGATATATTTGCTATCCGTAGGCCGAAACTAGTAAACCAACTAATCATTTTATAGGCCGTAAGAAACATAAAATCATAACTCCGAACTAAATTTGGTTTTTTAAGATGATATAGCATTTTCCATATCCTAAAATGAAATTTTCACGGTATATGCATTGCATACCACATGTCAAAGTGTCAAACATCAACAAATTGAGTATCCAAGTATTATTTTGACTTGCAATGAATGCAATAGTTGTTCAACGGAGAATGGTCAAACATGTCTAACTCCTAAGTTGGTCAAAGTCATGTACGAATAACAATTTATGACAACGATTCAAGGCCTTACAAACAGCAAAAACTGTAGTACACAGAAGTTCTAATTTTAAAAGATACACAATCTAATTTCATGCTTATATTAAGACAGATTATTGGGTCATATTTGTCACTGTTATAATATATATGAAATTGACTTATGTGATACAGAAGACTGAGTTGCACTAAAATGTAGAGTCCCCTTCCAAGAGGTTTCAAAACTCTTTAAGATGCAAAAATTAAACGCCTACGTTGAGTTATGCAACAGAACTACGCAACATGAACAACAACATCGTGCGACTCCTAGGTTCCCGAGCTAATTCTAAGATCAACATGATGCCTGTTTAAGTTGGAAAAATCATTGATGCTTATACTTTCAAATTCAAGAGAGATCAACTAATTCACACTACTGGTCTGACAAACAGTGATCTTTAATGTAATTATAAAAGAATAAAACATGTACAGAAGTTCACATACAAACAAGTGATACAATTAACTTAACATGGTAGGAAGAAAAAAGATAAAGAAACATCATTGCTTACCGGGGAGCACTGATCAGGAGCCTTCCTCTTTCGTCCACACTTTTTCCATCATCAGAGTTTTTGAGTCACCAAAAACCAATCACCAAATCACCCCACACGGAGAAGAAGAAAAAAAATAATCAAAGAATGGTGTCCTACAATACTCTAGCCACTTCAAGTTCTGATCATTGTGACCTTCTCCTCGAATGCTGTGAGACAGCACATCCTTCAAAGAAATCCAAGACTGCGGTCTCAAGATCTTCAACAGAGTACTTGATGTAATTTTCAGGGTGCCTCCCACTCTCTATATGACCTCTGTATCTGCCAAGAAATGACCGATAAGCCGGGATTAGCAGCTCCGATATGGAAATCCGTAGCTCTTCACGAAGTCGTGTATCGGGGATCAGCCATAACGCTTGTGTTTTGTGAACGTCATCGAACATTGCGTTGAACGACTTGAATCGTTCTCTCAGAGCAGTCTTTGAAACCCCGGATGAGAAGCTTCCACTAACATGTAACCCTTCATTACTTAAACAATTCAATACCCCTACCCAGGTTGCTCGTTGGTAGCCCGTTGCAGCCTGCCTGTATTTCCCTGTGAGTTTCTTCAAATAAATATCGCCTATCATTTCCCTTAATTCAGGTGACCCTTTAATCTTTTGAACAATGTAATGAACATTGTTCATAACAAACACATGAGCCAATGAGTTGTCTCTATAGTGCTTGGATTTGCCTTCTAAATTGAACTGCAGTATGACTGTTATCCATATCAAATGGAGGGCTAACGGGGATTGCTCCTCGTGGTCTGTAAAATCCATATCGGGACTAGTGACATCATCCGGGTATCTAGAACCCGTTGCAGGCCTAGCCACAATCAATTCGCCTAAGGTTTGTTTATATTCGGAAATCAAGCTTATGTAATTCATGACATACCTAGTCAAGGGATGAATGGTTCCACCGGGTACAGGAACTCTAGAAGGCTCTCTAAGCACCGCACTTTCAAACTCATTAAGCATCCCTCTAGCGGCCTCAGCTAGCTTAGATATTATCTCGGCCGCCTGAACCCTAAACGATTCAGAGGACTTGCCTTCAAAAACAGCATCAATATCAGGTAGTAAATCAATCAAAGTGTCGTGCAAATCCAAAATCTTAAACAGCTTCTCGGGAGCGCGTCTGCTGATACTAATAGCTTCAGCAAAGTTAAACAGCTGGGCCGCAGGAGCCTTAACAGTTTCGCTAAAGCAAGCATCATCTAATGAGTGCAGGCCTTGAAAGATTTGTTGGCAGAGTCGTTTTTCGCTGGCAAACAAAACCCTAACACACAATTTGACAGCGCGAATCCATTTGCCAATCTTTGCATTCAAAGCCACCCATTCCAAGCGCTGGATGTCGCCGTGGCTCAACTTCTCGACACCCAGCTTCTTAAAAGTGGCATCGACGGCAGGTTTACGTACGGTGGCATAGACCTGAAGACACTCCCTGGAGTAGCCAGCGGAGATCATCCTTTGTGCAATCAATCTAAGATCGTTGATACTATCACAAGGCATCAGATCTATCTCCCGAATGCTACTCATAGATCGATAAGTGGACAGACTACTAGTAGTACTGCTTTCGCCTTGTTCGGAAAAAGACGGCAGTGATTCCAGCTGCTCCTCCTCCTCGTTATTATTACTGAAAGAGGAGGAGGAGGTCCGTCGTGGAGTCGAGGAAGACGAACTGATGGAGGAATCAGAAAGTAAGGGTTCGGAGTCGACCTGAGAGATGAGAATGTTACGGAATTCGTCTTCAAGACGAGCCATGGCTATCCTGATGATATTGCTGTTGTTGTTGTTGACTTTCTTGTCGTCGTCTGGTAAGATAGCAGTTGACTCGTCGTCTTCCTGGAGAGAGAGGTGGCTGATTTGATCGATGGCGGATAAGTATTGATGGATTTCGTGGCGGTGGCCGTCGAAGATCATCCCAAGTTCGGAGGAAGGGTCCCATCGGAGAATCACCTGTTGGGTTGATTCTGTTGTTATGCTGGTGGTGTTGGTCTCCATCATCAATCAATCAATCAATAATAATAATACACCACCCACTGCCATTGATTTTGCCTCCTTTTTGTTGCTGATCGGAAAGATGGATGAAATGGTTTTCTTTTGGCTGCAGATTGAAAGGTGTGTCGGTGGTATATTATGTGTATATACTATATAATCTATATATTTAACTGTTATATATATGTATATATGGATTTAATATTGCCATATTGGTCTATAATTTGATTTGATATAAGTTGATGATTGTGGTGAAATTAACACCGGACTCAAATGGTGGTAATGTTGATTTTGAAATCTTTTCACCAAAGAACCTTAGTAAATATCAAAGAGAAAGTGGGGATAGGGATATAAATGTGTTTTGGAAATTATATATATAATCTGTTGTATGTATGTATATATGGATATGATGTTGATGTCGAGATCTAATGTTGATGCCGGAATTTGATGGTGGTATTGATATGATGTACATTAACCCAGATTAAGGTTTGTAAGTTTGCAGCCACATCAGCACTTTTTAATAGATAAAGATAAAGGGGTGACCTGTTACCAGGTTAGAAGGTCACCTTTTACACGATTCATTCAGTTTTGAATTGTTTTTTCATACAATGAACCCAAATAAAGTTTCTTTCCTACAATAGTACCTGAAGACAAGTTACATACATACACATATACTTTTCCCTTTACATAATTACTATCCTACCGAGCCGAGCTTAATCGAGTCGAACTTGAAATTGTCGAACTTATAGGACTAACTTGACTTAAAACTTAATTTAACACTTAATCGAGTCGAGCCGAGTCGAGCTCGAAAGTATTGATACATGCATAAGTCGAGCTCGAGTTTGAAAATTAAAGCCTGGTCGAGCTCGAGTCAAGTTTCGAGCTTCAAGTTTTGTAGTCAAGTCGAGTCGAGCTCGAGCTTGACACTGTATCGGCTCGTTTACACCCTCGTACTACTTCCTAGTGTAAAGGTCATATTTTGCGTTCGTAACAAAAACATATTCTTTAGATATTTTTCCTTTGCAACTCGAATATCCACAAACTTGAAGTTATTAAAGTGTGTGAAATAAATATATGTTTTAAAGTATTACGAGTAATAGTTACGTAAATGGAAATGCTAAACCAACATCGGTTATGTTTTCTTAAAAAGAACTTTCTTAGTATTCTCTTATTAAGGAAAGATTATCATTAAATTGATTTTTTGCAAGCCGTGTTTAACATTTTTTTACAACGTTAGTTACGTATTATCTATGATGATGATGATTTTGAGAATTAATTCGATATCATATCATGAAAAATCCGACATTTTAACATGTGGTCATTAGGTGTAAGGCATTTCCATTATTTATTACTTTTTAATACTTGAAAGGAAACAAAATGATAACTTTCTTTATATTTTGCTTATTTCAAATACTTTAATTTTATTAAATATAAGCAAAACCAAATTTCATTTTGAATAAAAAACAAAAAAAATTTCTGGTCTAGGGTCAAAAAGTGGACACATGAATCATAAGTACGAGTAACATTACAACAAAAAGGGTATAACCGTAATTTACAACACGAAAATATCAAAGCCCAACCACACTTGGTGGCTAAAAACACGAATGACTTAAGAAAGACAGCGAACACCCAACTATTTTTATTTCATTTCCCCTGTCTATATAAAAATATTTATTTATTATAATTAAAAAAAAATATATATATATATATACTCCTATATATCATCACAACTCCAGCAGAAACCACTCTTTCTTATCACCAAATCATTTCCAATTTCCCCATTCTCTCTCTTTTTTAACCCACCGCCATTCATTCCAACAACCAATCAATTCCGGCAACCATGGCACCGTGCATAAACCGTGCCGCCAGCGACGGCGGAACAATAATCCTAAACAAATACCAACTGACTCGTCTTCTCGGCCGCGGCAGCTTTGCAAAAGTATACCACGGCCGGTCTTTAATAGACGAGTCAAGTGTAGCTGTAAAAGTTATAGAAAAACCAGTAATCGCAAACCCGAGTATGGAACAGCTACTTGTTCGCGAAGTAGCCGCTATGCGAAGATTAGATCACCCAAATATCCTTAAATTACACGAAGTGATGGCGACAAAAACAAAGATCTATCTCGTTATGGAACTCGCCACGGGAGGCGAGCTGTTCACCCAGCTTGCTCGCCGTGGCAGAATGAAAGAAAATACCGCGAGACGGTATTTTCAACAAATTGTTTCCACTTTATATTTCTGTCATCAAAACGGTGTCGCACACCGTGATTTAAAACCGCAAAATCTTTTACTAGATTGTGACGGGAATTTAAAAATATCGGATTTTGGACTTTCGGCGTTACCCGAGTCACATAAAGACGGGTTGTTACACACGGCGTGTGGAACGCCGGCGTATAGTGCGCCAGAGATTGTTAGAAGGAAAGGATATGATGGGTCAAAAGCTGATGCTTGGTCTTGTGGAATTATATTATTTATGTTTTTAGCTGGATATCTTCCTTTTGATGATAGCAATTTAGCTAACATGTATAGGAAGATACATTTAAGGGAATTCGTGTTTCCTGATTGGATCCCGAAGCAACCGAGGATAATAATCCAAAAGCTTTTGGATCCAAATCCGAGAACACGAATGAGTATCGAGACTCTGATGAGTCTCGCGTGGTTTAAGAAATCTCTTAAACAAGATCTTGTGGAGCATACTCATTTACATGGATCATCATTATCATCATCGTCGCTATCATCTGATGATAGCGGCGATTGTAAATCAAATACTACTAGTATGAATGCCTTTGATATTATCTCAATGTCGTCCGGATTGGATCTTTCGGGTATTTTCGAGGAACAGGTTGTAAAGAAAGAAAGACGGTTTACCGCAACAGGAATAACGGCCGGAGAGATAGAAAAAAGAGTGGTGCAAGTTGGGGAAAAGTTAGGGTATCAATACAAGAAAATGAAAGATAAAGATGTGGTTGGGTTGGCAAAAGGGAGGATTGTGGTAGTGGTGGTGGTGAAGGTTTTAGAGGTGGCCATGGAGTTGTTATTGGTGGAGATGACGGTGGTTAACGGTGGTGGTCGTGATGGTTTTACTGATGTGGAATGGGAAGAAATGAGAGGTGGATTTCAAGATGTTGTAGTGTCATGGAATTAAATTAATTAATTGATGTTAGAAATTAATTACTGAAAGTTGTAAATATTTTCAGTTTGGTAAACATGATTAGGCTTTGTAATTGTGTTTTTGTTTTTTGGGATTTTAATACAATTGGGATTCTGATTAATTAGTATTGTTAAAGACATGGTTTAGGGTTTGTACTATAACAAATTTTGGACAATGAAATGTAATTTATCAATTTTTTACTCTGTTTGTTTACATTAATTTCTTGAATAGTATGCTACTGAATTACTGATATCAAGTACTGCTAACTATCTTAATTACAAAGCGTTGCAAATGGGTTAAAACCTCAACAACATTTTTAAGTCCTGTAATAATGTTTTGATCTTGGAAAACCAGGGTTCGAGCCTGATCGAGTAGGAGAGGTTTTACCTCTAATTAACGTTGTGCCTCTTGTAACGGTTAAATTGGTGAGTTTTTTCTCTCCTTTGTGATCCTTGACTTCATTGATCGGTCGTTAGTGTCTGTCTACCCGTATGGATGTAACGGCTAGTCATCCCGTGACACGAACGTTAAAAAAAAGTTACAAAGAATCTATAAGTTTGGTTCCTCAATCGAACATCCATAGTGGATGTAATGGAAATACTTAGAATTGACATGGTTTCTAACTGGTTTCATTTGTCGATTCAGTTTTTATCGTGATATAGAATAGTAGTTATTACGAAATAAGTTATAACTTTGTCATGGAATAAGTAGGAGTGTTATTGTAATACTTGGTTATAAGTCGTTATGAAAACATGAAGGACCTTCGTTGCATCTTCACATTGTTAAAATTCAACTATGATGTCGATATGATCATTTTTTCTGACACAATAATAATAATATATGGTATATAGAGGGTATATACTAAAAGAACCTCTTCTACAAGCGCCTAGTTGATTCATAAAACGTTAAACACATAATGCTTGGACCACTTAAATTTACTTTGGTTATATTATATACCCATGCTAGTGTGTAGTTGGTTCAAAATGCTTGGACCACTTTCATTTGGTTCTGTTGTTAACCCATGCTCTTTACAATGGTTGGTATAAAACTATGAAAAAAATAAACACATAAGGTTTTTCTGATCGACTCATTTGGAGTGAAAATGATATTCGTACAACATGTTTTAGTTAATCTATCACACATACGTTTTATTAACTTGTATATATATTTAAAAAATTATCACATGTGATAGATTTATGATAATTTGTGACACGAATAAGATAATGAATCATTTTTGTCTTAAATGTAATAGCCTAATTCGGTATCTTGCATATTTGCCCATAGTTGGTTCCAATCAGATTTTTTAAGTTAATCTCTAAATATTTATCTATTTTAATATTGAGCCCTTTTATAAAAAAACAGAGGGCTCTTGGGTGACTCATGTGGTGCAAATGAGTCTGGCCCATCATCTTTTAAGGGCCCAAGATTTTTTTCTTATAATAACATGTATATAATATGTGACTTTTTCAAGATCTAGTAGTAAAATAAAATCTAATAAAATCCAGTACTTGTTTTGGTACCTACATGATTACATGATAGAATAACATGTATCTTTTTCTTTCTAATCAAACAAACACCCTACCTTGCTTTTTTAGTCGAAAACATATATCGTCGTGATATTATGTTATTAACAAAGGTAACTTAGAGGCCCACTTTTTATCTTCGAGCCAGACCCTGAAATCTTAATTCATTTTCAGAGACGGCACTGTAAGAAAATATGACTGAACTTAAATGATGATATATTGAGATGAGAAGTTTCCATTCATGCATGGTAGCATTATGGATGAGCATAAAACAATACAATTATAGAGCAACTATTGACTTATTAAAATTAATATCACTACCAACTTACCTGCAAGTAGCAAAGTTCTCAAATTCATTGGAGGATACTAACCTACTACTTAGAACAAACAAAATTTGACTTTGTTAATCTCAGTCTCACGTTTCTTTAAAGAAAAACATACATCTAAAGACATCATTTGATTTACTCGTATACAACTAGTATATATAAACCAATTGGTCCTAATTCTTCTTAATTTGGTCAAATTTGGTTTGTTGTTTACTTTTAGTACTCAAGATTTTTAAACAAGGGTTTTAATTTTTAACATGTGATTGTAGTAGGCCAAACATGCATATGTCATGGTCGAATATGTCTTCTAAGTTTATCAAATCCGAAGAGATAAACTTTAGAACGTGTACGTTGCATCTTTCAACCAAACCTTAATCGTTAATTATAGACAAGTAGATGGTTAATGACGCTCTACACATAAGCTCGATCAACATCCAACAGCTGAATTCAAAATGTGTTTTCTAAATCAAATAATCAATAATAACGAACACAGAAATCTAATTCACGCGATGGTTATTATCGAGTTAACTACACAAACTAGAAATGTAACCAACTATTTGAAGTTATATGGAATCACAACTAATATCTCATAGAAACTATGGTGTGCAAGCTTTGTTATATATTCTCTCAATAATTGCTTCAATGACTACATAATTTCCTTATCTAACAACATTACAATACTTAACTTTTAGGTTCTAACTAACCATTTTCAATCATTACCAGAACTAATAATATTTTTAATTCAAAATAATAGAGATGACATAAGAATCCAGGAGTTAATTTGCATTCATATAAAGGTTTTTGATGATTTATACATATGATTATTAGAGGTTGAAAAGCTAGCTGGTTTGATCCAAAAGATGGGTAATGGGTCACAAAAGACACTTCAAAGACTTTTCTTTTTGTTATCATATTTTAAATTCATAACAAAAAATGCATCCTTTTTTAAAACTATTTTTTCATCAACTAAAAATGCATAATGATTTGTAGTTATCTGATAGCTGTTAATACGCTAATTTTTATAAACTGTGCAAGTACAGCTAATGCCTAATATGAATATTGGTTGAAAAAAAAGACAAGAATGTTATTTCTGTAAAGTGAAGAAGTTTATATAAGTTAATATTATCTTTTAGTTATAAGTATAGTTTTTGAACATGAATAATGCAATTAAACACAGATAAAGTTATGTAACCAAATAAACTTACAATTAATATAAGACCGCATAAAAATTAGGGAAGTCATGGGTTCAAGTCTCACATGT
Organism: Erigeron philadelphicus; assembly: GCA_024320915.1. Classification (NCBI taxonomy): domain Eukaryota; kingdom Viridiplantae; phylum Streptophyta; class Magnoliopsida; order Asterales; family Asteraceae; genus Erigeron; species Erigeron philadelphicus. Next base: position 2,898,027 of record JANDBE010000001.1, read on the forward strand.
GACTTAAATTTGAGGTTTACTGGGGGCCAGGGGGTTCTCTCACCTATGGTGGGTTTTTTGGTCATGCACTTGAGAAATGGAGATGATCGGATTGGCTAATGACCCGTTAATGATCTAACTTGTTTAAAATAAAATAAAAACTGCATTAATATAATTATATGATCAGTCATTGCAACAGGTTTACTCTTTGCTGTTGGCTCTGCAAGTGCCAGAAGTGCTAAATTGAACTCATATGGCCACATGTTCCTTGCACCGATGTCAGGTTCTGCCAATGCAAGAAGTGTTGAATTAAAAACCAAATAGATGAACTCAAATTAGTCACTGCCAGAATATGCAATTCAAATTATTACGCCACCAAATCGAATAAGAATTTGACTAGGCACCTAAACGTACGCTAAATCAAGTTCTTTTTATAAACAATTTTCTTTATTATGAAAACTTAATATCAATAGACACCTATTTAGCCAAATCTTAGTAACCAGATAGTTTTTCACTTCTCCATGAGAGTGCTCAATAGAAGTTCTTAGTTCAAGCAACGACTTTTTTGTGTTGCGACGTCATAACATTAGTGCTATTTCATTTGGAATGGGCTGCCAGTTGATCAATCTTGGTTCAACAAATTTTATGTTGCTGAAAGGGGTCAATCTGAATCAAGATATGGCATACCCCATCAAACTGAAACGGGTCAACTGGATGGAGCCTATGGAAGCTGTTCAAAGAGAGAAGCTAAAACATAATAATACAAATATTAAGTAATAATGAAGCTGCCTAAATTGTAGGTATTCTCAAATAGAAATTTAAATAAACATTATGGTTTCAATTTTTTATTCACCAGATTGTAAATAAAAGGTGTATGAAATTGCCAGATTGTATATAAGGTCGAACTAGAAGTTTAACAAATAATCAAGCGAGAAAAGAAATGTGAATAAAGGTGAAATACAAAGCTCAAACGACAAACACATCCCAAAAGCCCTGGAGATTTACAGAATCATTCAACATTTGGTCTTCACATGAGTGCTTGTATCAGAATACAAAAAGAACTCATTAAACTAGTTAAAAAGTATATGAATAAACAGCCATAAAGAATTCTGCAGATAAGAAACTGATTAGCATACAGATGATACAACACATTATATGTATTTTTTAACACTTAGTGCCATCTCACTTTGGACTTTAGTATTACGGCTTATATAGCATAAAGATTGATCTAGCACATAAGTTTTGACATGCCAGTAAAGAATTAACCATCTCCTGAAAATATCCAAATTTAACTAATTTATAAAACTTTTGAAATTTAAATGGATAATACGTCTTGATACAATGACATTTACCCAAAATATCCTAAGGAATTAAGAAAATTCGAAAAGTTAAAGCATTATACAGCCTATGGCTTAGTTTTTTTGAAATTAACCGTTTGACCCGTTTAAGATAAGTACAAATTGCCACATCTATAAACACGACAGGCCAACGAGATAAGCGTATTTGACAATGTGTGATTACAGTGTGAGAATGGTTTTTCCAAAATGAAAAACTAAATCGTACTTGGTTTAGTACTCATGATTCATGATCTTTATCTTGTGCCATTTCTTACCAGATAAACTATTTCTTGGCTTTCCATGAGTATGTAGACTGTTTACCAAAGAAGTCAGATAACATTATTAGGGAGTGAAGTCACTTCCTTCAGGTTTTGAACCGATGGTTTTCTTCCTGTAGCCTGGAACCAGCAACGAATGTAAGAATCAAAATGACAGATGTATATGTGGTAAACACGTGAAAACAATATGAATCTGTGTAGTTATCTATGCCAGATGAAGCAAATTCAACCCATTTATGTCCAGGAGTAAATCAGTTGGTCTGGTAAACGTTTATATCCCTAATTTCTGGTATACCGCTTTAAAAGTACCATTCTGACCCAAATTCATTTTGACTCATGATTAGTCCTACCCAATTTGCTACCTTTAAACCCATAATCTACTATTCCACGACTAGTATTTTACATAATATGGAAGTAAAATGTTCAGAGTAGGGAGATCAAGATAGATTTATAATTACCCGCTGAAACAACATTATGTATTAAGGAGACATCTTTCACCCAGTGTCATCCAGAATGCTGTTTTATAAGCCTCATCCAATTTTCTGTGTGAACTACAACAAAGTCTGTTTGCTGTGCTGATACATGACTTGATACTCAAGACACTTGATTGTAGCTCCGTAAAGGAATAACCTTACAAGAATCACGAAACGCAAAAAAAAAAATAAAAAAAAAATAAAATTCTATAAACTAATTATCAGTGATACAGGATTCAAAACATCTACGAATTTACAATAAAGTAATCCAAGGTTCTAGATGTCAATCCAATAACATTATTGACTAATATCTTGAAAAGCCATACAGACAACTGAATTAAGAGTGGTCAGCCATGCTTTCAAACCTCTTTGGTAATCGTCTCTCCACACAATTTCAAGATATTTGATTGCTTTCTTTGAACTCCACGTTTCATGAGAACGACCCCAATTGAATTAAAAGTTGAATCATGAGGTTTAGCACCAGATTCAATCATTTTTCCCTGAATATGAAACCGATTAAACAATAACCATGACTCTTTCAGCATACCTTTTATCCATCTGATCATTTACAAGTAATTCTGCTTCACTAACCATATGTCAAAAGTCAAAACATAACAAAGAAAAGAAAGTACACTATATTTATATTGATACAACTTACTAATTTACAGGTATCACTTTTATTCTTACATTCGAAACTAAAGGAGAAACATTGATAAAGATATTGAAATCAAATCTACACACATGATGTTGATCATTAGTTTGTGCTACAAGCAACTGGAACTAAATGCAAGTTGTGTTTTAGATTAAGAGTGGCACCATATATCTCACTTGTATCAAGATCTTTGGGTTGTACTCCACTCGGGAGTTCCCAATTGAAGTGGTAAAGTAGCCTGGCAAGAGGAAGCTCGACATTGGCTAACCCCAAAGTCATGCCTGGGCATATTCTTCTTCCCGACCCAAACGGGAGAAATTCAAAATCACTTCCGGTTAA
>JANDBE010000001.1:2939199-2951534 GCA_024320915.1 Erigeron philadelphicus
GGTTTGAGAACCGTCTTAGCATGCTTTACATGTCAACGTCCGTTGTAGCGGACGTTTGCAATTTTCTCCGGAGATTTTATTTTATTTTATGGGCGTCCCCATTTTATTTATGCATTTATATGCAATGTTAATTTTTGTGTCTCTTTGATCCTTGTTTGTTTTTAAATTTATGCGCAAATTTATGCACTTCTATTTAAATACGAGGAGAGATGCACGAAATAAAAGGAATATAAGCCTTTATTTAAATAAAATTTTTGAGGTTACATACCATATCCTCTAGGCTTTTTCAAAATAAAAGACAGGAAAAAATAAAAATTTCTTCTTACTAAGATTCTCTGTTCTTCAGATGCGACCTAGGTAAGGTCCTTCGCTCCATGTTAGGTAATGGGGTCCATCGTGGCCTTCCTCAGTTAACTTCTTGTTCTTCGTTACTAAGGTTCCAACTCCTCTGTCCGACTGGTACTTAATCATGCCATGAATAACCGATGGGATCATTTCAAACTTTTGTATCCCGGGTCTTCCTAGGATTGCCTGGTACGGAGAGGTTCCGCTGACCACTAGGAAGCTGACTTTCTCAGTTCGCTTCCACCTTCCCTCTCCGATAGTCATTTTAACTGACAATTTTCCCATAGGGTTACCTGTTTCACCGGAGTACCCTCGTATCAAAGCTTCTGTCTTCTTGAGGTTCATTCGTGACACAGGGTGTAGCTTCCAGAATGCGTTTTCGTATAGCACATTGCATTCGCTCCCAGTATCCACCATAATTTCTTTTACCTTTGATATTTCCAAGATGGCAGTTATTAGCAACGGGTCTCTGAACATTTTGTATGTCGGAGGAAAGGATATGCCTCCTACGTCTCCTCGGTACATCTTCGGGAGTGGGCGCTTCTCGACAGGTTTTTTCTTTAAAATGGCATAAATAGTCTTTTCTGGGCCTTTTTTCTTCTCTCCCTGTTCATCTTCTTTCTTGGGGTTTTGTTGCCTCACACTTTTAACCAAATGTGCCAGTTTTCCTTCACTGATGGCTTCCTCTATGGCTTTCCTCAGTTGCCAACAGGTGTTAGTTTCGTGACCATAATCCTGGTGAAACTCACAATATTTGGAGGTGTCTCTTCTGCTTCTTGGGTTCAATCGCGATGGAGTGGGGAAATTTTTTGCCACGCCTTCAGTAAGTAGAATTTCTTTTGGAGTTTTGTTTAGTTCTGGCAAAATAGTCTTGTGGAATCCCCTGTCTTCCCTCTGGTACGGGTTATACTTAGGTTTTTCCCTATCGTTTCCCCATTTTCCTCTTTTCCCTGAAGCTTCTTTGTCATGTGTAGGACTGTTGTCTCCCTTTGAGGCTATCTCTCTGGCATCTAGAAACACATGTGTCCTCTTTTGAACCTGCTCATAAGTGTTTGGCAAATCCCTATATAGGAATTCCACCAAAGGTTTGTGTCGAAGGCCATGAATGAGTCCTGAGATCCTTTGGGACTCAGCAAGATCTACTATGTCTTCTGTCTCGGTAGTAAATCTGTCGATGAATGACCTGCAGCTTTCTGTTTCCCTTTGTCTTATCCCGTGTGCTGCCACGTGGATTTTTTTATGTTTTTTCTGCTGACTGAATCGGGCCCTAAATTTCTCTTTGAGATCATCAAAGCTGACGATCGATCCTTTTGTTACACTTTTTAACCATTCTCTGGCATCCCCTTCGAGGGCATACCTGAACATTCGGCATGCAATGGGTACGTTCCATGCTTTCATCTCAGCTACCCCCTCAAATGCTTCCAGGAAATCATCTGGGTCACTTTTTCCTTTGTAGGTCCCTAGGTGCGAAGGGTATTTCAAATCTGCCGGAAGTGGGTAATTTTGTATCCATGCCACAAAGGGTGAATTTTCGACGCTTCCTCCTACTAAACTGAATTCTAGGGCATTCTGGTACGTAGGAGCCCCCCAGCTTTGAAGTCCGTATGGTCTTGGAATCAGTGGCGAAGCTAGAAATTTTTGAGTGGGGGGTCGGGATCTAATTTTTTTTTTCCCTAACACTATATTTTTTAAATTGGAGGGTCGAAACCGAATATATCGAAGTTTTTCTATACGAAAACAATATACCCTCTACATCGCAAAAAAAATTTCGGGGGGTCGGGCGCCCCTCCCGACCCCTATGTGGCTACGCCCATATCCTATTTTATACAGTAACACTCCAATTTTTGCTACATTTTCAGTCGATGTGGGCTTCTTAAAAGTTCTTTGTTTTTCTTTTTATATCTAGGTGAACTAATAAAATATTTATAATGAGATATAGCAGACCTTTATAATTGTCTAGAGTTATAAGTTTTGTCCATTTTAACTTTTTAATATATTTATTCAATACTCTAAATTTATGCTAAACTTTATGCTGTAAATCTGTAGAAATTTATATATATATTAGAAATCAACTTAAAAATGACCGGCCCAATCCATAACTTCTATAAAACAAGTTACTTTTATACATGCTAAACTTCTATAAAATAAATGCGTCGTTATTTACAAAATTTAATAAGGGCGTTTTCAAAACGGAGCATAAAAAATCTCATGACCGGCCCAATCCATAACTCATCGCATCGGTATTACCACTTGTATCATCGTGCCCCCTATATACAAAAATCCTGGATGCGCCTCTGGTTACAATCATCTAACAAATGTTAACGGGTCAAAATTTCTGAGTGTTACAACAAAAAGGAAGCAAAGTTGAACAAAAGTCTAAGAAGAAAAAACAAAAAGAACAGATCTCTCAAGTCATTACTGAGCTAAAAGAAAAACCACTAGCTGAACTAAATTCGGTAGGCTATGCTAGCACCACTACCTATTTTATGTCTTAGGATCAAAATTAAATTTTAAGATTTAACATTATCTTTCAATTTTAACCTTTAACTTTAATCCAATAATTAACTTTGTTTTAACTCTACTTATAAAGTTGATCAAGTTTATAAGATAGATTCAAAATAATAGTATACCAAGAGTCTCTTTAACTAAATTAATCAGGAAAATAATAAATAAAAGCAGATGTGTTCTGAAGGGTGTGCTAGCTCATTCCTTCAAGTTCGTCACAGAAAGGAGTTGGAAAATCCGGGAATCGTATACGATGCTTGAGTTCATCACCACAATGTTTCTGAATCAAATGTTTATATTCGCCAATGATTTTATTTTCGATACCGTCTCTTGCAAAACTTCCCAAAGGATACTTGTCGTTAAACAAATTCAACGAATACGCGTAAAACTCGATCCCATAATCTGTGGTCTTGAGCGTATTCCGATATTTATACGATTTTTCTAACGAGTAAGAGTATTGCTGCTGCTGATCGACATATAGACCTCCAAATATAATGATGAACATCACAATTGAAAGCGTAATCGGCATGCATTGATCACATTTTTTCCCACCTTCTTCTCGCTGTGTGATGTGACGATCAACACTCAGAGGTTCGACGACTGTCTTGTCGGAAGGCGGTATCAACACAACGGTTTCACCATCATTCTCCGCCATATATCATAGACGCAAAAAAATTTAAATTGTGATCGAAAACGACAATTTAATATTAGGGTTATTATTGTAAGTGTGAAACAAATTTTGAGTGCGTTGTTTGCTTCTCTATATACTCCGTATATAATAAGGTGAAAGTGCGTTGATCTCAAAGGCAAACCTAATCCTAATCCACTTCAAACTCACAAAAACAAATTTAAAATTATTTTTTTATCCGTGACATTTGACGATTTTTTTGGTGGGTCGTGCAGGCGGTTTAATAGATGGCAAGGTAAATTTGTTACATGTAAAAAAAGAATTTCAATGAAGACATTAAATTTTTATGTCTATTTCTTTTTAGCATTTGAGTTAGCACACTAACATCTAATTTAACATATTGCAGTGATCGAACTACGCATAACTGAGATGAATCCCGATACTCTCAAAAACCCTATTACTAAACCACTTTTATAAATGTAAAAAATAAGATTCGAACCTGGTGGAATTTTCCAAGGTCTAAAACCTTATCAATACACCACCAACCATAAAACCACAAAAAGGTTGAAAAAATAACTTACGCTATTTACAGTGAGATATGAAAGATCCGTCATTGAAAGTCGAACCATTAGTTTTCATTTCGAGACGTTTTTGATGTGGTTTCATACAAATTTCAGGTGCATAATAACAACTACTATAAGTGAAAAATCAAAAAATAAACCAGAGTAGTTACTTCCTCTTCTCCAACAACAACATGAGTAGGCTTGTCAATTAGGTCAACCCCCGTCGGATTGATGAGTTGGCAGGTTAGAAATCTCTGACTCTAATCGTACTTAATAAAAGTTTCAAGTCATAAATCTCAATCCTAACTCAACCCAGGTTGACTCAGGTTGACCAAGGTCAACCCAATTAGTATATTATTTGACGGTATATCGGGTCAAATGTTAGCTTTGGCTCAAGTGGGTTTGTTATTATAGCTTTTAAAATCAAGGTTACCAATAACAAAGTAAGTAATAATAAACTTACATAATATTTCTTATACGAGTAAATATCATTTAGAAAACCAACCACTTATTTCATTTATTATTAAAGAATAGTATTAATAAACACTACAATGATAATTAATCCTATATTAGTAAAAACTTAGAAAGAAGAGTTATATCTATTTTTTATGATCAAAGAATTAAAAGAATTTCTTTAAGGATATAATATAACGTTTATATATATATCTAAAGAACATTAGTTTAAAAAAGTGTCGGGCTGGCAGAACCTGAAGGTCAAAAATCCCAACCCGAACCCGACTCAAGAAAATTCAAGTTGGCTGTTGGTGGATTGACGGGTTGACAGGTCGAAAATATACAACCTTATCCCAATTTTTTCAGGTCGGGTTTTGGATTGAGTCGAGTATTGACACCCCTAAACATGAGGGGCATGCTAATCCGCGACTACTAGCGATTCCAACTTCATGTTCCTGAGTTGCTGAGAACAATCCGTTCCAAATGTGTCGCAAACCAAAACAACTATCCATATTGAGTTGTTTGTTCATTCCCGTTTATCATTTTCATCACACTCTAACTAAATTGGTTAACGCATCATGTTCACGACAGGCTGGAAGTGGATGTCACCAGTTCCAAACTCAGTCCGAGTTGCCCCATCTATCACGAATAGAACAATATTTCTCCACGCCAAGCGCTGCCAACCTGGAGATTATCCTTTCAAGAGTCTCATTACCACACCAATGATCTAACCATATGATAAAACTTCACAAAACAATACTAACTATTATACATATATACAAATAATGACATTAGAGATGCTTAATGTAATACAAATTTAAATTTTTGAGTTCAAAAATGTCATTACAGTTTTATTCTGCCAGATAGTTCGATTTAATAATGTCTATATCCACGTCAGGGATACTCATTGTAGAAAATTTAAAGTACAGGCATAAGACATGTATATAGCATTATTATACATCCTTATGTGGACAGTAACTTGATGGGACTGGGGCACTGGGCTCGAAATCGATCTCCTCTTAATTTCTGACTATTCCATATTTTTCATTTATGAATTAAAACCAACCTCGATAAAAGATATCGTATTGAACTACACGAAGCAGAGTATAAATTTAAAAAGAAAACATATAACAAGAAACTACATGCGTGTGGTTTAGTTAGATTGACATACAACAGTCTATGGAGGCCCCCGAACTTTTGTTAAAGTGTTGCCTCACCAAGTTTGGTTAGATTACTGTACCAACAGATATGAAACTGGCCCCATTTACACCAGAAAATGGTAAAACAACTTACATACAGATTGATTTTGTAGTCCAAAATGATGTAACGAACACGTTACTTACAATACTTCTTGAACCAAATTCCTATGTTCACAAAGCTTTCAAAATCTGATTGTGGTCTGCAATGCAAAACCATGAATTTAGTAGGGGACTAGTGTTTTCTAATATAAATAAAAACAAACAGGAATAAGTTTGTGGAGCAAAACCATCGAGGTTTTATTGAAAAAGATGGATAAAGTTACATTCAAATCCTACAGTAATAGATAGAATTTTGCATTTACAGAAAGAAGAGGTTATAACAAATGAACATCTCATGAACAAAATACATGTTATATGAAGTAAAGTTTAATGCAGGAGTTTGCAAATATCCACATACGCTTTTAAATCATATATGTATTTAGAAGGGAAGGCAGTATATCTACGGACATCTCTAACAAAATCATGTTGTTCTCATTCTGTCTCATAAGAAAAAGTTGATAATTGACTTATGACTTGTGAGGCCATGGCAAGACTCGAGCAAATAACCGAGATTTAGCAACCAAGAATGTGTCCGTATGCATTAGGTTGACTTTTTAAAAGTGAAAGCAGACTTCTTAAGGAACTTTATCTAAGATTGGTTACTTCACTATGTAATGACAGATGAAGGCATGTAAATACACGTTAGAAAGAGTTTATATGAAATCCTTACCTGTTAATGGGATGTATATCTTCAAGAAAAATGATCACTTTCACCGGAACTTCGTTTTCCTTCAATGCTCGTGCAAACTTTACATGTCACATAAATATTTCACATTAGTTTCAGGCTTTCGGGCATACAACAAGATGACAATACAAAAGAATAAGAAGTAAAAAAGAACATAGGAAAAACTGTTAGGATTTCTCTAATTTGTGGTCTATGAATAATTTCTGTTTCTACAAGAGAATCAAGCTTCATTTTTTCTAGTTTCTCATCTTCATTTTGGCGGTCATGTGATTCATTTTCCCATCTCCATGGATCCACAACATAAACTAAATTAATTCCAGATGCACTCCTATCTAAGAAGACATTACCATCTACAAAATATCATAATCTGCTTATTTTATAAACCAAAGGAAAAATAATCAAATGAATCCGCGCAATAATACTCACTTGCAATCCGTTTGTAATCGGGACACGGAGATCTTTAGCACTTAAAAGGAATAGAGTAGGAGTTTTCACCTGGAAATATTGAATAATTAGTTAAAAGCTAAATGCACATCAAACTAATTATAAGCATACAAAACTAATGGTAGTCATGTAGATCTTTTATAACATTGGTTATTCTCATGGGTATAACAATAAATTGCATAGACGGAATACCTTACATTCACAATCAAAAAGAAAATAAAACCGTCCATAAGAATTGCAACAACTTCAGGAAAATGTCTGAAAATCACTTCATCTATTTCTGGCAGCATTCTATGTTGCCACTATTACTAACTAATGATGCACATCTAATATCTACTTTGAATGTAAAGATCATTGGATGTTTGTGAACATAATAACATATAAGTGTTGCACAAGTCAAAAAATTTTATACACTAAGAGTCTCACAGAAGAATCGTAAGACAGACTAAAGTGGGTCATCGTTAAGGATTTAAAAATGTTGGTCCAACTTTATATGTAAAAAGGAATTGGCAAAAGCAAACCTTTTGAACATGTGAAATTGGAGACTTTTCATGAAATAATGAGAGGAGTTCTGGTGAAGGGGCTTCTGTATAGCTAGAAATCCCCTCATTTCCGAATGCCTCCACAAAGCACCAATCTGGTATATCTGATGTACCAGCCATTAAACCAAGATTACAAACAGGGTTCCTCGCAACAGCAGCAGTAAATTTATCTGGTGCCTGCAGAACTTATACATCAAATAAATAATCACTGGTGGATATGCAAAATACAAGTAAAATAACCAACTTATACAATACCTGACCAATCAAGTGACAAGCTAAAAAACCACCATGTGACAAACCCACCACCGTTATTTTCGAGGGGTCTGCAAGCCCCATGGTAATGACATGATCTATAGCTGTAAGGACATCATTTACATCCTTCATACAAAAAGAAAAATAAGAAATAGAATGAAAGTCCATTTCTTCAAAGTGAAGACAAAAGATATATTATCATCAATCACTGCAAATTGTTCACCAATGGTCAATAAATGTACCATGTGAAAAACTGTACTTCGAAGATTTGGAATTTAGGTGCATCCTGCTTAAAATATGTGTGATAAAATTTCGGGCAATCCAAATTTCTGGAAAAATAAACAACTCAACAACTTTTTCTTTATAAGTTGATGTTAAATAACTCACTGAAGTAATCCCAGTCGGTGGGCAAAACACGACAAAAGCACCGGTAGAAAAATGTAAAGGAGAAGCACCTGTGATCCGACTTTTCCCGGAAGTGATTGTAGTGCCTCCTCGCCAAATCCAAGTGAGCCTCTGCAATGACATCAATAGTAAGGAATTCTTTCCAACAAAGATGAAAGAATTTAAGAAATTAAAACAGTAATAAAATACATTCTAGATAGATTTTGTGTTAAAGTGCAGACTCTCCCTCACCTCACCTCAACAAAACAATAGATATATTGGCTCTTAAAGTCAAACAATTCGAACTACAAGGTTGATAAAGATTACAAAAAGTTCAAAGAAAAAAATGCCGATAGAGCGCATTTAGAAGAAGTAGGATAAAATAGAAAAGAGTAATGTTGATTTTGAGAGAAACTACACTAAATTTTCCATTTGAGAGGCATCAGGTTGACCTTATAGGTCAAAGCAAACTACATTTATTAGATGAATCCTGTTCTACCAAATCCAGAAAGCAGTCTCCTATGATAACTTATAGATTATTGTAACATTTGAAATCAGAAGACTTGCCTATAGTTCACAATTAACAAGCTAAAGCCAATTGAAGCAAGAAAAGCCGAGGACTTTGAGAAACTTGTTAGTGAAACATCTTGTGGGCCTCCATGAAGGATTACAACCAGTGGGTCACAAACATCTTGCTTCGTCTTTGAAGATACAAATATTGCTTCAAAAGGTTTGCAGGCACCTAAAATGAATAAAGTTACATGCTTACTAAAACTGCTACAAATCAAACAAGAGCATACGAGATACAGAACACCAAGTGGATTCCAAAAAGATCTAGCAACCGACTAAAAAAATGTTTTGAGTATGTTTTTTGTATTTTCAAAAGAATGTTAACAATTTATCTTTAGTTCGAAAAATAAATAAAAAATTAGCATAAAAAGGTTTGGCAAGTGTTCAATGTGGGTGAGTGGGCCAAAACTTATGTTCATTTTGTGGGCATGGTTATCAAGTAATGGGGAAAACAGTTAGACCCTTGTTGCTCCTTACACCGTATAACCAGGATCCGCATAATGAATTACGTAAATTGTGGAGGCTTATAATCACAATTATCTTTTCGATAATGGAAAATTGCATCTAAGCATAACTATAATGGATTTCAAACATTGAATCTTGTGTAAACAAACTCCAGCCTTAGATGCGCTTGTAGTTGATAATTTTAGGAATTACTCGAATTTGAATACCTTTCGTGTGGTTCTCAGAGTCACTCTTGACAGGAATCTTCAATATATCAAATTGGAGAGCTGACAGTAAAAGGTTCTCCTGTTCAAATCATATCAAAAAGCACTGTTCAAAATATAAACAGAATTGAATTAATCCGAGTGTTTTGAAAAGAACTTCAAACAGCTATATACATACTTTCTCTTGACATTTGGATGTAGGGAGTGAGACATCTAGCCAACGGCAAACAACATCTTTGGATTCTTCCTTGGTTAGAGTACCATATTTGATCTGAGGGGTGTTTATAGGGCTGCTACATACTTCAACAAGGAACAGTAAACCATATATCTGTTTAGTAAAGTTTGTAAGGAATTATGAGTCATTATTTAGTGTAACAATTTCAAAGGAATGGTACAAACGACTAAATATCTACTACCAGCAAGGATGTTGTTGCCAACAAGTGTAAGTAAACTCCACGAATGATTTGAATCATTAGGAGTGATTCTTGAAACTTTCCCACTAGAATAGGGTGAAATGCTAGTTAGAAAAGCTATGGGGCAACAGGCACATCTTTAGGAAGAGTGTGATTATATATACCTTAGCACATTTATTGAAATAATTACTTCAGTGCTGCCCCAAATGGAAGATAATATCATTGTACATCCATCTGAAAGCCAGGGCATGCTAAGCATGTCAAAACAGTAGATCCCAGGGAAGCAACCATCCTCGGGACACATCACAACAGGAACCTACACGAATTGAGTAAAATATTTGACTCTTTGTCATTAATAAAATAAAGGAATCTATAAAACCCAAATTAAGGCCATGCCATCAATCTATGTGTTATCATTATGAACAGTTTGAAAGAATTTTGATCCTACCAAGAGGCATAAAAGCAAATCAAAGGCTAAAATCGTTAAACTAGATAGATGTGTATATCAACTCACCACATCAACAATCTTGGCAGGACTTGGTTGCCCTTCACTGTTCCATTCAGTTCTATGAAGAGAATTTGTAGCGTTATGTGCCCCAGAGTCTACAGCACTTTTGGCAGATAAAAATACAAGAAACTTCCCATCTGGGCTGAAAACCAAAGACATAGAGGTATTGATAATCATGTGTCGACAGCCAAAAGCACTACCAAAACTACTCATTTTTGTAAATCTAGTGTTTGTTTAGCACTTGTACAAGAATGATGACTTGCTTGCGACAAATAGAAAAGTACAAGATGTATATATATATATTTCGAGAAAAGAGCTTTACATCAAATGAACGATGTGCACACTCACGTGAATCGTGGGAAGAAACCACTACTTGTGCCCTGACTCAGATTTATCAATGATGCATCTTCCGCATTCTCTCTGAAAAACAGCAGACAGATGCTAACGCCTCGTGATGCATTTAAACAAGTACAGGAAAAATATAGTATTTGAAGATGAGGCTTTTTCATATCAGTGAATAACCCACCTTGTCTCAAATTCACTAGTTGTCGATCCAAACAATGGAGCCCTTACAGCATACAAGGCACAAGGTCTATTTGTACAATATTTCATCCCAAGCTTCCTAGTGTATGATGGCCACCCAACAAAGACCAGATATTGATGTACCCCTTTTGTTGTTGGAGCCCATACCACTTGTCCAACACTCATAGATTTCTCGATTCCATCTACAGCACGAACATTTCCACTGCAATAACAAAGCAAACATGGAAAAGGATAATAGAACTTTTATTTCAAGAGTTCAAATATTGAAAATTTTTGGTGGATGTAACCTTCTGATATTAATGACAAACAAAGAAGGCTGCTTTTTCCCAGAATAGGCTTCACCCCAGTCCTCTTCCCAATCCCCTTGACCTTTCCAGCTACTAAAATCCTTTTCCGTGGAACTTCCGTCATATTTATAACCCATATCATTAAATGTTGGTCTGGATAAAGTTGGATTTTCTGCAACATAAGCAACGTGAGTTTCATCTGAGCTCCATGAGATTCCCTCAAACCTGATCCATCGGAAGATATAATTCAATACTTCTTTCAAAATGAACACATATTTTGACTAGTTACATACTTCTATGCAAGTATCTGACATTAGCCAGCTCTCTAAACACTCATCTATTATGACAAAATAATAATAATTTACGGATCAAAACCAGTACTATAAATATTATGTTATCATCAATAATGCACAAAGAAGTCATCTTGGAGCATGATTCCGTATTGGATCCATCTCTTCCAATTTGCCTTAGAGACCCTATTTTCGTTATTCAGGTTCTTATCCAGCAAGATGATATAGGTAGTGCAATAATCGTTGTGTGAACTACTTATCTTTAAAACAGGTGTCTAAACAGCAGACTTTAGAGGTTTTTAACTTTTGAAGATTCCTCATGGGAATACTTACCATCCATCTGCATACACACAACCATGCATAGATTGGGGAATATGAATCTCCTTCTCTAACTGCAATGACCCCCAAATTTCAAACTTAGTAGGTGAATCGTTCTCCGGATTTCGTACAACAAGAAGTTTTGAGCCTGATGGTGACGGAACCATCAGAGATGCACCCGTAACTTCAACTGGAAATGGTGCCCATGAAACATCTAGACCACCTCTAGAATCTTCAGACATAACACTTGACAGGATAAGTTTCTTTTTCTTGTTGGCTAAAAGATTTGGTTGGCTAATTGAAAACATAGTATGACACCCCTGCCCTGCATTATAATTGTATCTTTCTTAGCACATCCACACATACACAAAAGCGCGTAAAGCAAATAGCACGTCAATAAGATATAAAAACGAAATTAGAGTGTATGTATATAATACCATTGGAGGACTTAAAGGTCCATGCTTTATCAATGGTAGACATGCTTGTGAATTCTTTATATAATTTAGACAGAGAAGCATATTGTTCTTCGACAAAGGCATCTAGACCGGCTCCAACTTCCTTCACGGGAATAACTCTAGAGCCATCCATTTGTTAGCAGACCTGGAGGCATTGACTAGAAACTCAATTCACTGGTATACT
>JANDBE010000001.1:3021901-3033908 GCA_024320915.1 Erigeron philadelphicus
TGGTTGAAACGTAGCACATTGTTTTTCTCATCAGGTCCAACCATAATTGATTCCCCATACAAAGTGTCCTCATAATTCTCTTCATCAACTACAAAATCATAGTTATATTAAACTTTATATAACCCATAATTTAAAAAACATAATAAAGGAATAAAGTAATACTCGTACTAACATACTTACGCAATCGTTCTTCATTAAGACCAACTCCATGTTCATTGAAAATCCGCACAGTAAAGTTACGGCCTTTATGGTTACTAAGGATCAGTTTGAATTTAGGTTCAACTTGGTTCACACTAAGAAAGTTCCACCATGCATCTCCTTCGAAACCAATAGCTTTTCCAAATACCTTGTCATCTGAGTAGTCAAATGCAACGTTCACATCAGCATTCTGTTTATATCCACGAACATAAGCAGTGAGGTTGCTTGTCCTAATTTTCCTTCTTTTAGATAGAGTCTTCTTGAAGCTTATTTGGGTTGGCATCTACAACAAAAAAGTAATAGTTAGCTAATATTATTGTAAAATACACCCTAAATGTACAGATTACTTTCAAATAACAGTATAATGACTTAAAAAAAGATAAATAATCCCAATTAGACTACCAAAATTGGTACAAACTGGACAAAAGGACCAAATAACACAAATCAGGCAACCAAAGTGTTTCCTACCAATATAGCCTTCAAACTATTTTTGAAAAGATGTTCATCAAGTGATGTATAACACCACCACCACAATGATTTCTATATAGTTTTCTAAAGTGTCAGACTCTATATAATTAAAAACATCGTACCAATACTTTTCGCATAATTTTCCTTCATTTTCGACAGTATGATTTTAGAAGCAAAAGCACATTAAAGGACCATTTATTATGTAGCCTAATCTTTAGTTTGATTGCTTGCTTTTTGATCAGATGTGACAACTATGACCATGCCTTGATTTGGGTTATGTTTTTATATTAACTCATACTCAACCCACCCATCTTCCCACCTCTTTCTTTTTACCATTAGTGGCTAATATTTTCACAACTTTCCAAAGCCACTCGTTGTAAAGTTAAGCAAGCAAGCAAAACCAGTTACCTAAAGCATTATGCAGTCCATGATAAAACGCCATTAAGGAACAAAAGATGGCCCCTGTAAATGCCCCAAACATAATACCAGGGTTCACATGACACCCTGAGGTGTTAATAACCAATTTACACAGCCACACATATTCCAAAAACATGCAATATCGACTCCAAAATAAGACCAGTTACTCTACCATAACTTAGTTTTCCTACATATTAATATACCCAAATCATGGTTATTCATAATTTATAGTAAACATCACTCACCTCAATTATCTGATTACGAACAGCATCATCAACTTCTTCTTTGATTTTGGACATGCTTTTGTTTATATCTTCAATGAATACTGGAGGTAGTTTCTACAATAAGAAAGTTATAATGATTGTTATTCTATATGTAGAATTAACTATATGTATATACATCATATAATAAACTGAAAATGTATTTATGCTATACCAGAGTCGCAAAACTTTCATCAGTCACATCTAACAAAACACTGTTGAGGATATAGTTTGTCAAATCGTTTTCCCAATACTCATAACCCTGTTTATTAAAGCACTTCACCATGAAATTTCCTTCCTTAATTATCACAAAACATAATGTAGATATGCCATTGTATTTAAGTGAATCATTGACGAAATTGCGCCATCCCTCACCAAAAAGTTTCAAACAGTTATTAACTTTTGAAACTTTTAAATGGTATTTCTTCAAATTGTAAGCATACATATTCAAAGATGAACATCCTTCCGGTAATTTGTTTGTAAATAATTCTGGAAGTACCTAAATAACATATGTTGAAAAAAGAAATCAATAATTATATGAGTCAATTTTTTTTTATATATATGAGAAACTTTTGTACAATAAAATTGTTAGTAAATTTACTCACCAATCCTTTTTTTAAGTCTGGTTTGTCAGCAATGTCAATTAGATGCTCGAAAATCATCTGTTAGTAGTTCAACCAAGGAAAATAACTATCACCATAACTTAATGTATTGCATTACACATTATAAGGTTAATTATCTTAGGACATGCATCAATATAGATGAAAACTAACCACATAAAGAGATACATATTATATATATATATATATATATGTGTGTGTGTGTGTGTGTGTGTGTGTGTGTGTGTGTTTGTGTGTGTGTATGCAAGTCTATTGGTGCATCTATATGTAACTTAATCTTATTATTCTACAATTTTAAATACTAATACTTTATATACTCCATGACAAGAATACAAAAACCAAAACAGGAAACATAAAGACATTCTGAATATGGTCAATCACCCAAAAATTCTATAAATAAAATATAGATAAAACATTAAAAAATGACCCAAATAAATAGAGTAAATTCCATTTTTCGTAACTTTTCTAATCAAACAAAGTACAAATTCGCAGATCTTTGCTACCCCACTAAGATAAACCTTTAAATAAATGCTGTCAAAATTTCATGTGATACACTGAATTTACAGAATCACATAACCCTAAAACGTGCAGGTCTTTAACACCCAACAATTACTCTGAAAAGTTCATGTGCTACACTGCATTTACAACAACCCTAAATGCAAAATAATACTATAATCGTTTCCTACAAAAAAAGATTTTTTTTATTTAAATACATAAACTTGTGTAGATATAATATTATGAACTTAATATGTATAAAATATATATATATATATATATATAAATATGAATTTTACAAAACCAGAATCATCATCATTTAACAAAATATAAAGAGTACAAACACGATTTTAAACTAAATAAATTAAAACTATTAATTTATAAGAAATAAACTGACCTTGTTGATGAGTATTATCTAGGATAGAAGATGGGTAGGTATAAAGAGTAAAAATATCTTCAACCTTAGAGAGATTAGGTGTGTGCTTTGTGGTATGTGTTTTGTGGTGTGACGGAAAATTTATTTGTATTTCGCCGGTTATAAAATTTTAAAGATTGATTAATGTAAATAAAATAATAAGATTGATTATTGATTATCCTTTTATATTTTTCAATGATAAGTTGATCATAAATAGTGTTTAAATTAATTGAAATATATATACATACATATATATATATATATATATATATTATGTATATATATTTTATATGAAATTAAATTTTACATAAGTTAAACTTTAGGAAAAAATAATCAGTATTGTATCGCTTTACCTATCTTATATACTGTCATGTAAAAAAAAAAAGTATAAAATTAAACATTTGAATTTGATCGATTAATGTAAATTAACCCTTTTTTAATTTATATCTTTTATTAATAACAAAGTACATTACATAACACTTAAAAAAACATTATTATATTTTAAAAGTAAAACACACACATACGTAATAAAAACACACAATGCATAACTTAAAAAAAACAACACAACTAATCTTCATCGTCATCATCTTTGATTGACATTTTTCCTAATCCAAGGTAATCGTGTTCATTGAACCACCACTTATCGTGTTGCGGGTATTTGACTTCATCTGTTGATTTGTCTTCTCCACAATTTTCGTGATACGATTCAGCCCAAGTGCATTGATCACCCAATGTGTGACCGGCCTTATAAATATCATTGACCACCCTATTGACCCTATTGCTCTCATCCTGCAGAAACAACGAATATGTCTCTTCGTGTTTCGAAACCTTGCGACCTGTTGCTTCTATAATAGCAACATGTTGCTCACGTTGTCGTCTTTTCTCACGTAGATAACCAAGGACTTCAGAGAGTATAGTTTGAAGGAGGGTGTCCTCTTTTATATCGGACATGATTCGTGTTTTCATCTCATCTTCAGTCAGACGAAGTCGGTGAACATATTTTTTTTTATGATGAGGACGACATTTTGTTAGAAATAATGAGCTAGTTTGTAGAAGAATAAAGTTTAAAATTGTGATGAATTTGAATTGTGCCCTAAGTTTCTATTTATAGTGCAACAATCCAGGTAGCCGTTAAGGGACTGTAAGTGTTAATGTTTTTGAATTTTTTACCGTTTAAGGGACTAAATGTGTAAATATTATTAATTTAAACGTTAGAGGGACTAATATAGTAAATATTTTGAATATTTAACGTTGGATGAGTGTCTTTATAGTTTACTTATAAATACTGGGACCTTATAAAAGATTTCAGATCAAAACTCAAACTTCTATAAATCTAAAATGACTTATTCAACAAATGCCTCTAACCAAAAGCCTCCAATGACTGTAGATCAAGTAAATGACAGGATCATGGTTGATATCCTCGACCACTGAATGTTGAAAGAGAAACTTCTTATAGTTGGTCAAAACGACATCAAAACTTAGAGACCTTTTATATAATAAATTAATAAGTAATTAAATTGTTGTGTTAATTTATCTATAAAAATAAAATCATAAAATTAACATTTAAATTTATATGTAAATTCTTGTGTTGAATTATACAGACATGTTTTATTATCTATCAAACTAACACGATATATGTATAGTTAAAAAAGAAGCCCAACCACTATATAAAGCCCATGAGTTAAATTAAAATAGCCCAATACTTAGGTAAAATTTGAGGCCTTAAAGTAACACATTTATGTTTTAGTAGAAGTTTGCATATTTTACGATTTGATAAAACAAATATACATCTAAGTATTATCTTTACCAACCATATATGTTATGTAATATGAGGCAGTAGTATGCGTATGGCTATAAAACTATATGTATTTATGTATAGATTATGATATGTAGTTAACACCAATTAGTATTATATAAGTGAATTCTCTTTAAAACCAACCACGTTTCTAATGGTTTTTTATTTATACATTTGGGCTAGATTTATAGATATACTGAAAACAACAAAAGTTTAACATATTATCTCTACTGAACATCTATATTAGAAGTTTAAAATACATAATACCAATAAAGTATGATACTAAACGACATTATAGAAAAAAATTACAATTAAACCTTTTGCAAAACCTCCTTGTAAACAACATTGGTTGTGCAGTTGGTTGGTTTCCCTTCCGTATCAGAAACGAAAACCTTTATTCCTTGTTTACTCTTAACTCTGGATAGAGCAACATAAAGTTGTCCATGAGTAAAAACGGGTCTTTCAAGATATACACCAACTTTTGACAAGCTTTGACCTTGGCTCTTATTTATAGTCATTGCAAAACACAAAGCCACTGGAAATTGCCTTCTCTGAAACTTGACTGGCATTCTTTTATCGGATGAAGTTAAAGGCATTCTAGGCAGTAAATGAACGTGTCCAATATTCGTACCAGTAATAATGGATACCTCGATTACATGTTTCCCAAGTCTTCTGACTAAAAGCCTAGTGCCATTACATAATCCAGCAGTTTGATCTACATTCCTAAGCAACATGACTGGAACTCCAACTTTTAGGCATAACCTGTGATTGGGAAGTCCTGATAATTCAAGTTTGTTAAGATAATCAGGAGTGTACAGATCTAAGTTGGTTTTTGCTGGATTGTCCTCCTTACATATGCTGTCTGAACTTAAATAAACTTTTTCATCACCTGGCAGCATTTCCATAACCTTATCATTAATCTTCTTGACAACATCATTTGTTGGAGCTAATATGGCTTTCTCTTCAAAGTACTTACTATTTGATAAGTTCAGAGGCAACTGATCATATATAGTCTCAATCATCGATACTAATGGATTGTCTCTAACATTAAGTAGTATGTCTGCTGGAATCTCTACGGTTGCTTCACCATCATTTGGTTCTGCGACAGTACCGTTGCCAATTCTTAAAATCCAATCCGCAAACTCTTTTGTACTTTGCATATCCACATCTGAAGACCCACCTTTCAGTCTCATATTGGTGGTTAAATTTAAAACTGTACAATGTTTCCATAAATGAGAAGAATTTATCGAAGCATTTACAATGTGTTGACGTGTACCCCTCGGTATAACCGGAAGGATTTGACGAAAATCACCACCAAATACAATGACTATTCCACCAAAAGCCTTATTAGCATTGTTAGGATCATTTGACCGTAGAATATCTTTCAATGTTCGATCGAATGCTTCAAAACAATGTCTATTTATCATTGGTGCTTCATCCCATATTATTAACTTAGTTTTCCTAAGAAGACCGGCTAAATCACTATCTGGACTTATTGAACACATGGAATCTTCATCGATATTAATTGGAATATGAAATTGTGAATGAGCAGTTTTACCACCGCTCAAAAGCAAAGCAGCTATTCCACTTGAAGCTACATTCAACACTATTTCATGCCTTGAACGAACAGCAGCAGATAAAGTCTTCCACACATATGTTTTACCAGTACCACCATAACCATATAAAAAAAACATACCTCCTTCTTGTTTGTCAACAGCGTTAATAACTCTATTGTAGACTGTTTTTTGCTCTTCAGTTAAATTAACATATAAGCTATCATGCTCAGACCGAAGATCAGTTACTGAATACGACAAAGCATTTTCAATCAATCGGTTACACTCGTCTGCAATATTAACTTCATCTGGATATGGCATACCTATAATTGTTTGTAGAGATGTGCCATTACGTTGCATAATGTTCTCTATCTCGATGAGCGTTTTGACCTTCAGTTGTTCATCAGATAAAATGAGACCTATATTTAATTGAACAAAAATCTTATTAATATATAACTCAAGTAGATTAATTAATATAAGGAAACAAAATATAGTTGTTTTAACACTATATAAAAAATTAAACATTGAGTAAAGCATAACCTGGATTTTTGCAAATTTTTTTTTGTTTGTGTAGAATCCCATCAGCTAGAAGTTTCCATGTTTTCTCCCATACGTCTTCAGGCTTGCTTACACTTCCAGATATAATCAACGTAACAAACAAACCTCTTAGATAATTTCCCGATCCCCAATGGCTAGCTTCCTCAATACCTTTAATGTATTCCTGATCATCATCCAGAAGACCAAGCTCACAACATACTTCTTTGAATGTGGAAAATGTCTTACCATTAACAGTCTTGATATCCTTAAAGCATGTAGGACCCTTGACAGTATTCAGTAAAATCCTGAGATAAAATAAATCTCCGGACGATGGAGCTGCGTGATATATTCTAGCAATTTTATCACAACCATTTCGAGGAAGCCATTTGTTTAACTTTTTCTTCCATACAAACTTTTCAGGAAACTCCTCATACGTTAATTCTCGAGCTTCTTGGTAAATTTTATTGCATTCCATCCACCCATTGAATTTTGAAATATTAGAAGCTGAGTGGTTAAAATCATCAACCATGTTGTGTTCGTCATATGTTATAATATGCTCTTCAGGTAGATGGAAGGGCAATCTCTCAACAGACGGTTTCCTATAATGAATGTCAAAAGAGAACATTCGCCATGCAGCTTCACATGCAGATACATACCGCCCATCATAAAACTCACTAATTTCGTCTTTCTCGCTATCGTACACACCAAACGACACTCTATCAGGACCCTTATTTATATACTTGAACAAATATTTTATAGAACCAACTTGATTACACCATTCTACATTAATATGTGCCCGGTACTTCTTCAATAAATATTTGTTGTACCCAACAACATATCCATTATGCAATTCATGTCCACCTTTAACAACAACAACATCATTATCACGTCGTCTGTAAACTGGATACCCATCTTCGTCCACATATGTTGCATCACAAAATTTTCTTGGAAAATTTTTGGTGCATTTATTTTTTACAGTACATGGACATTTTGGGTTAAGATGACCACATGGTCCATGAATCATGAATTCGCACACCAGATTATACAATCTTAAATCAGTTTTAGAATCTGGTATTTCAGCGGATATGACGCGATCAATATCACTTGGAGTAGGAAGTTTGTCATTTTCATGCAGGAATACACATATATGGCTATGAGGAAGACCACGTTTCTGAAACTCTATTGTGTACACAACTACAAAAGAAAATATATATATATATATATATATAATTAGATAAGATTATTATATATATAAATATTAAACAAAATTTACAATCAAATACTATATACTGGTCTTATAAAAGAGAATATTACCTGCATGTACGCGTCCAAAAATTTGATTATCCTTGATGTCTTTGATCAACATATCAAGTTTAATCTTGAAAATTCTTGACATAATTTGTGGTTTATCTTCTGAGTTAAGACCACATAGTCTAAGGTGTCTTTTGATCTCCCTCCATTTTGGATTACATGTAAATGTCAAGAATATGTCGGGATTGCCAAAACGCTTACAAAGGGCCATTGCATCTAAATAATTTTGACTCATATATCTCGATCCTCCTGTAAATGAAGATGGCAAAACAACACGTTTACCAATGGAAGAACCATCTGTAACACCCGATTCTACAGCCTTTGCAACTTTCTTATAACTTGCCATTCGCATAGAACCTTGATTATATCGAACATATGATAGGCGCTCTGTTTCAACCATCGTGTATGTATCTACCATATATTGTTGAAACAATTTTCGTGCATTAAGTAAAAGTGAATACCCATATCTTCTTTCTTGAATTGTATATGCCATGTATTCACGCATACTAACAGTTTTTTTCTTCTTTGTTTTTGCTTGTGATGCTTCACTGTGTGGTATACCAACACGATATCCATCTTCACCATATACATGTATTAATGGATATTGAAGAGCAAGATATGATGGATGTAATTCACTTATTCTTTTAAGCGCGCCAGTATGACTTTCTAGCAATATATCCCTTCTATCTGTCGATGCCCCTATGTCACCAACTATAAGAGCTGCAACTTCATCGGCAGTTGGAAGACTATAGTTGCGGGCATCGTTACTTCTTTGAGCTATCAGTTGAATTGAAAACCTTTCATCCTCGTACTCTGAATATCTATCCCTAGCCATCCTAAACTTACTTACTAATGGATTGTCAACAGAATCCAAAAGTAACTTGATCTCTTCAATTAAATCTACATCCAAACTACTTCGTCGTTGTCTGGTTAAATCAGATCCTCGAGAACTACAATATTATAATATGATTTAATTAAATTCATAAAAAAAAAACATAAACACAAACAAAATTGTTAAAACAATTAATATGAAAACTAAGTAAAAATACATACCTTATGGCATTCAACCGATTCGCAGACTCATTTGCCGTATCATATATATATAACTGACAGAACTTTGGAGGTTTTCCAGACTGTGGAACCAACGAACCAACAGTGTGGTAATTCTGTCCATTTAACCTATATGTATATGGTCCACTACCTTCATTTACTGTATTATCAACTTTTCCAGCCATAGATGTGAATGCAAATATCATATTATATGCCCGAATATTCTCAATGAAGTGTTTACTCTTAGGATGATCACCATTTAAAAGATCAACCATCAATTTTGGTGGTGGTTTTGGAAAATTATTAAGAACCACCTTCCCATGTGAACAACATAAAGAATACGAAGAACCATATTTTCCACCACCGATGAGAGTTTCGGCATACCACATGTATGCACCACAAGACGAACATTTATACACACAATCTCCATTATCAGCATATTCTGTCACAAAATATAATTATGTTATAAGCATAACACATGTAAAAAATTTATTAAACATGGTTAAGATTAAATATGTATACCATCGTCTATTTCATTATCTTCCATATGATCAAATTGTTCATTATTATGATTTTCTTCATCGCCGTTAATGGCAGATTTGTGATAGACACCATCATTATTTCTCTTGCGTTTTGCTGCAGAATTTGAACACACAGTTGATTTCCTTTTCCTTAGATTGGGTATCACTCGTACATTTGAAGTGTAACCAACTGTAGCTAACACAAAACCAATTAAATATTTAGTTATATTAATCTTAAATTATGTACATGTAACATAAACATAAAAAATACCAATCATAATCGATTTAATTTTTTCATTGCCCAACTTTAATTTTTATTTTAAAACACATGAAAGATAAATATATTATATTAAATAAAATTGCCATATTTTTTAATAAAATAGATTACCATGCTGAAAGTAACTGTTTAAAATATAATTTATCTTATCTTCCTGATGTAGATAATAAGCATTGATATGACGTCTTCGACTGATAACATTGTTTTTGAGCATTCGAAACTTCCTGTTCCGTCTAGCAGCAAAAGCCTTAAAGTTTGATGGTATGTGATTCTTATCTGTATATAACAATACTATATTAGACTTACATATATATGATAAATATGATATTAATCATTCTAAATGGTTATATGATATACAATAGCATATATAATTAGTAAACAAAAAAATTAAATTACAATTGATAGGAACCATATATATGTTATGATAACAATAAACTTACGTTTTTTTGATAACAATATCAGTTTCCGCAATTTTCTTGCTTGTCTACACTTGAATCTAGCCCACGCTTGAATGTACATGTCTATAATCCCTTAACTTATATGATATGATAGAAATCGACTGTATTTTTTTTTATAATGTCTTTTCATATAGAAATTGTTAATACAAAAAAAAAAAAGAACCTTTATTTGTAACCGTAATTTAAGGAATTTGAATTTGAATACAAAATAAGTGGAAACGGTTTTGTTTTGTACAACCATATGTTGGGCCAATGTATATACAATTTGATAGCCCATTAACAGTTTAAACTGAACTTATATTATAACCCAACATAGTAGTCCATTAGTATTATTCTTAATTAAAATAATATTCTTTAGCAAAAACTTAACTACATAAATTTTGTTTTTATGTTTCTATAATTGTTTTACGTAATGAGTGTTTGTTAATTACTTTTAATACTTAAATATGTACATTATGATGAATTTATTTAAATAAATACAGACCATATATAACAAAAATTATAAATAGATAAAAAAAAAAACATAATATGATAGCTTACAAAGTAATTAACATTACATAATATTAAAACTACTAACATTGAAAATAAAAACATTACTTCAATTGAATTACAAAAACGAAAACTAATTAAACAGAAACCATCCCTGCATTATATATTTCCGTCCAATGTTCCCAACAACCGATTCTTGACAGTTATTTCCATATCAAGACGAACAACTTCCTCAATGTAGTTCTCCCTCAATTTCGTTGCCTTTGATATGTCAGAACATAAAACCTGTTGCACTTGTTGTATCTCAAAACCATTGTGCTTAGCGGATGATGCATGTTGTTGACCAGCTTCATATAAAATATGATTTGCATCGATACTTTCATCAAACACTTTTTTACGTTTATTAATAAACGCATACAATTCATCATTTGGAACAACAATAGTATCATCATTATACGAAGGTATATATTGATCCAATAGTATACCGTATATCGTTCGGGGAAAAATAATGGGATCCGAATGGTTAAAGGTTTCACAACATTTTATAATTTCATCGAAAATAATTGATCCAACGTTTATAGGTTTTCCAATAGATATAGCATATAAAAATTTACCCATCTTTAGAGAAACTTCATTTGTATCAAGTGTTGGAATCCAATTAGTAATACCAATACGGAAAAGAGATTTAAACTTTGAAGTTAAAACGTTTGAAGGAAAATTATCATTAGGCCAGGTCTTCAAAAGTCCACCAGATAAAGTTCTAGCTATTTCATCAATATCAAAATCATCAATAATGTCAGTTTGTTCAAGGAGTTTAATTCCAAAATATTGATTGATGACTTTTGGAGAAAAATCATAAAAACGATTCCTAACAAAAACCCGGTGAAACATAGGAGACGTTTGATCATGAATACATATTCGTAAATTTGAATAAAATTCACGAATAATTTCAATCGTGTAAGCAGACAAATTAGTAACAGTAGGTAAAATACGTGAATTTGATAAAAGATGGAGTAATTGATTCGAAGCAAAGGAAAACCTATTTATCGGTTTTTCGGATACAAAGTTCCTTGACAAGCATACCTTATAAAAATCATGAGATGTAATATCGACGAAAGTAGAATTATAAGGTTCAAATGCAAA
>JANDBE010000001.1:3230917-3243349 GCA_024320915.1 Erigeron philadelphicus
CCAAAACATAAAGGAACACTTTATTACATGTGACCTTGTTTGTTTGTGGGCTTGGCATAGAGTGACAACATGTGGTGACTATTGGCCGCATATTGTTCATAATAACATGCTTAAGTAATTCTAATGATATACAGTATGTAATTGTTGGTATACAGTCGTATGAGATTGCATTCGTAGTTTTTTACAATAGGTGGTTCCTTTATCTATACTGTGATAGTGGGTGGAAATGTCCACCTCTAGCATAAAAGTTTTGCCCGTGAGGCTAAAATAAGCACACAATCAATGCAATATTAGATATCATGAAGTTTTAGTCCATCCTAATTGTTCATGATGTGATAATTTAGTTTAAGATTCTTTTCTTTTATTGTCTGTTACAATAAGTGAGGCCGGCATGTGATTTATTCAAATGAGTTCACCCTTTTCCTGCTATCTTATGCAGTAAACTTACTTTTAAATTTTTCCTAGGATGCAGGAATAGGAACAAGCATTGACTCTTTTTACGAGTATCTTTTGAAGGTATGTTTTGTATAATGTACAAATTCCTACAAAAGAAACATATTTAAAGCCAAATAGGTTTATTTGGCAATTTGTGAAAGCAATAATCATTATTTCTTGACATTTTATAGTTGTCTATGGTCTAGTATACGAGTAATTAGGTTTTTTTTTTCCACAGGCGTATATATTATTTGGAGATGAAGAATATCTTTACATATTTCAAGAAGCTTACGGGGCAGCTATGCACTACCTCTTTCACGACCCTTGGTAAAATCTTTGACTATGATATTCAAGGACACCATATTATGAGTTCTTCTTATGTCTGTTTATTATTAATTATGAAGCCCTGCATACAGGAACATGGTGACAAATTTTTAAGGGTTTGTAGGTATGTAGAAGTCAACATGAATTCTGCTGCACTGGTTTGGCCTTTATTTAATAGTCTGCAGGCATTTTGGCCAGGCCTTCAGGTATTACTATTATGTATATTTTTATTCCTTCTTTTTTCTATAATATATTAAAAAGGGCAATATATACTTAAATCTTACTACTTTCATTTGAAGGTTCTAGCTGGAGATATTGATCCTGCTATTCGAACACATAGTGCCTTTTTTAGTGTCTGGAAAAGATATGGCTTCACCCCCGAAGGCTTCAATCTTGCCTCCTTCTCTGTTCAGGTAACATCAACAAAAATGTCTATTTCCATTTCTGAAACCTTTTGAAGTTCTGTGGATATTTGTCCTTATCTGTCTCTGTCATAAGATTCTTGACCTGAAATATCTATTTACTTTTCAATCGATGTGCAGCATGGTCAAAAAAGCTACCCACTTCGTCCAGAACTGATAGAGAGCACCTACTGGCTCTACAAAGCTACAAGGGATCCTAGGTTGGCACCTTAATTCTGTCTAGGATGTGCTGAATTAACAGAGTCCATGTCAATCTTTAAATCTTTATTTCCTACAGTTTTATGCTCTTTATGGTAAATTAGATAAAAAGTAACTGTATTTATTAATGTATCATTACTGTAATATATAGAACTTGTTAACTCTCTTGTCCTGGAGTTTGGTTAGAACTAGGGGTATGGTAAATTGGATCTGTTCGGAAAAGGGTCGAAACAAGACATCTTTTGTCCAATTTTCTACCTTTTTTGCATACAATTAATATGTAATTTATGACCATGATAATCTATTTTTTTGAAAAAAATGATTTAGGATTTTTACATTAAGAAACACACTTTTGGCAATTTTACCAGGTAGGACAAATCATAACCAAAATTCATCCATCCATAAGTAAATACGTGGTAAACCAATCAAGGGAATCATTGACAAAGTTGGGTCTCATGTGTGTGCAGGTATCTTGATGTAGGACGAGACATTGTTAGCAGCCTGCAGTATGGAGCCCGTTGCACATGTGGGTATTGCCACATATCAGATGTCGAGTTTCACAAGCAGGAAGATAACATGGAGAGCTTCTTTTTAGCTGAGACGGTATGAAACATAACACTAACTAATTGACGCATGCATGTTCGTTTGGTTGGAGTAAAATCCGTGTCATACTTGAGGAAGAAAGATGCATATGTGCTTTTCTTCTCCTACTTATTATGCACATATATTTGTCTTTGATGATTGGTAGGGGGATATTTGGATGTTCGTTTTGGAAGTAGATTATGTAACTTTGAATCATCAGAATAGAAAACTATCAGCCTTGATATAACAGTTGTAGGAAATAGTATTTGGTTACGCATTGACAAGTTTTGATGATTTAACTTTTTAAATACTTACCAATACATATCATCACCAAAAAGCACTGTCTTATGAGAAAGGAGGTACCGAGACGGGGTAAAAGTCCTTCAAATTGCGTTAAAACAAATGGGTAATCTTATAATTTTCTTTACTTTTTGATAATCAGTTGTTTATTCGAACATTAAAGACTGATTGATGCCAATACAAGTTAACAATAATCAGTTTATCTGTTTTAAAACGCAAATTTAAGCACCCCTAAGGCCATACTGTTTATGTACTATGATGTACCTTATAAAACTCATGATAAAGAAACCAGTTTATTTGTTTAGGTCAAATATCTGTGGCTTCTTTTTGATTTGGCTGCTGGCCCTGATAACCTAGTCGAAAATGGACCATACAAGTAAGTTTCTTGAGTGTCATTTCCCATGTCGATTTGGGTCGATTTGTTTGAACTCTGAAGAATGTATCCATTTGCAGGTATATATTCAGCACAGAAGGCCATTTATTGCCCATGACTCCTAAAATTTCTCTAGTCGACGAGCATTGTTCATATTTTGGGGCATACTGTAAAAACAGTAACTTTAGAGGTAGTTCATATATCTCCAAGGATGGCCTCCAAAGTAACAACACCCGATTTCAGAGAGGTCTGGGTTCCACCAACTACGTCTCCAAATATGCCTTCCATAAGTCCACTCCTAAATCTGGAACTATCAAGGTTAGCATACAAAGTTGAATTTTTTCTGTCATGCATGACATCCAATGTCAGCTAGGCTGATCCTAAAGCTTTAATATGAATACAAATTGTTTTGTATGCAATTAAGAAGTTAATCTTAGTATCTTACATTAGACTGGAGAAAAATATTCTAAGAGTAACTCAGCTCAGTGATGAATAACAAACCTCTGATTAAATACTAGGTGGCAGATTCTTTTACTATTATTGGTGGAAAAACTGCCTGTGAGATGCTTTGGGTGGCGGGTCTCTATGTGTTAAAATTTAGCAAGGTTGCAAAAATCACTATTCGGAGTCGGATCTGCCGCCGACCTTGGAAAGAGTAGTCAGACTAATTGGCAGTACTTGGATCGAGATGACAAGAAACATAAACATAATTGTTCATAAGACCCTATAAGGCTATAAGTATGTTTAGAAACATTAACATAATAGTTTTAAGTATTTCAAACTAATTGCCGAATTTTGACCAATTTGTCGACCATGTAGCGATTATTCATATTCCTCAACTGGTTTTGGTCTTTGATCTTGTCGCAAGTACTAGAGTACTCATCCTTGGAATTAGAGTTGTACAACACTGGATTTTAGTAGGTCAAAACTCAAACCGGGTCTGGGTGTATGGTTGACCCTGAGGTTTTAAAAAGTATTATTAAAAAGTGAGGCAGCTATTTTTGGGGTAAATAAGTTTTTCGAGATTGTAAACATTTGATGACTCGATAACAACATTTAATCCATTTGACCAGCTCCTGTTTAACTAAACATTTACTTATACCGTTAAGCGTTGGACCTGCTATCATTAGAACCCCATTAATTATTATTTTTTATTTGTCTAATGGGCTGAAGTTAACATCCATGTAATATGTGTGATATAGGGGTTTTGTCCGGGACTAAAACACGAGCAAATGTATGGCTTATCATATGTGGCTTCACCAGACATGGTCCATGAAGATGAGTCTACAGACCAAAATGAGAATGGTGCTGATCAATCCAAGTCAATAGTGGTGCTTTCTGATTCAATCTCGAAGTGACTAATCAACAATAGTTAATCCTTTGTAGGCCATTTAAAGCAGTTCAACATCATTTGCGTTGTAGGTTGTACAGCGATTTTTATACATCAGGCTTTTCAGGTACATCAGATGGTGAAATTTACCCCTCATTTGTTGTACATTAGTAACATCTCATCTCATATAAGATATGTAATTTGGTTTAAAAATATTTTATAAATTTTGTAAGTTCTTTTGAATTGTTTAGATTTTCTTCAGTAAACAGCGAGCATAATTCCTTTTGCTGCTACTACTACTACTGCAACAATGTATCATACTGTGTATCATAATTATCCATCACATGAAATGCAACATTTTGACAGTCTTTGTAAGCCAGGAACCTGTTTTGTGATCACTTATCATCAAGAATGGTGAAACCGATGTTGCCAAAACACAATAGAAACAACTTGTACTTGAGGTCTTTTTATGTTAGAGTGTTTCATTTCTCAAAAGAAGATGTAGATTGATATGGACATTATTATTTATTAACCCTGTGTGGCTGTGTGCTGTTTGACACTAGACAATGTTCACCCAACAAGAAATAGTTTCAGACAACTTTAGCACAGTATGACGAGCTAGAGGTAATGTTTGGATCAAAGACCTTATTTTTCATAAGTCCCTCTAGTGGATCATGTGTTTTGCGGAAGTGGGTACGCTTTCAAAGAGACTCAATTGGTGACGTCGAAAATCAGTATATATAATGAGATTACATTAGAGTAAGAAAAGAAGCAAGAAAATGAAACAAAAAGAAGCAATAGTGTCCCATGGTGAACACAACCTCTTCCTTTCACTTTTTATATTTTCACATAAAAACATTGAGCAAGAAAAGAATAGTGTCTCGAGCTCTAACGTATAAACAATGACAGTGGACATGATAAAACATTTCAACATTAAAGATTGCTAACCTATCATGTAACATTTCATTTACTTTATATTACTTTAGACAAACTTAAGTGAAAAAATATATTACTTTATATGGTTTCATTCTAAAACATATGGCCTATTACCAAATCGGGTCAAATCATACCCACCCATTAGGGTTACGGGTTTTCCATTATACCATTTATCATACGCCTATAATCAAATTTGGCGCTATGAAATGAAGCCCCAAGATTTAAATTAATCTCAAAAATTGCCCAACCTAAATTCCCTACAAACCATCCATGCCCAACTATTCGATATCGTACAACAAGATTATACGTGTATACTTTTGTTATGGGTCGATCCAAGATGCCACAAGGGCACAAGGTGTTCGATAAATTTTTATTCCACGAACGTTGTTGGATATTAGTTGGACCAGCCAGATAGTCTTCTTCAAGTTCACATAGTGCGTGACTGTTGTCCTCTATGTTGTGTAAAATTACAAAAATGTACATGATTCGTTTTAGTTTTTGGATGTTGTATGGGATTTTAAGGTTTGACCATCGGCGTTGAAGCACCTTGAATGATCGTTTAATGTCCTTTCGTGCAGCTCCTTGTTAGACATTGTAGTAAATTTTTGTATCGAAAATTTCATACCGAAACTCTTAAAAAAAGGAAATAACTAAAGGTATTATGACACAATCTGTATAGACATATATATACATGAGAATCCACAATTTATATATAGAGAGATGTGTATGCATAGAATATAATTTACACATCTGAGAGAATTTTGCCAACATTACAAACTTTCAAATTATACCTTGAATTGCACAAAGCCATAATACATTATCATGATATAAATATATATGTTACAAAAAGAAATACTCCGTAGAAAACATTTGAAAAACATAAATATAAATTAAGATTTCGTCACAACATGTTTTCCACGAGGAAATGATTTTTGGTGACACGATAGAGACGTTGCCTAACCAACGGCGTCACACCGTAACATACCGATGACACGACCATGACGCACCGTTGAGAGCGGCCTAATATCATTCATTTGATTTTCGTTGACAAAATAAAGTAAAAGAATATACGGTATCACTTAAATGGTTTCATTCATCTTGTAAAACATATGGCCCATTACTAAATCCGGTCAAATCAGACCCACCCATTGGGTCAATGGATCCGGTACTTTATAAGGTTATGGGTTACCATTTATCATACGCTTGAAATCAAATTTGGCGCCATGAAATAAAACCCCAAGTTTTAAAATATCTCCAAAATTGCCCAACCCTCAATTCCCTAAAAACCATCCATGGCCAATTGGCCGTAAACGGTATATTCGCATAATTCGATACCGGACACAACAAGATTATATGTCTATACTTTCGTTATGGGTCGGTTCAAGATGCCCACAAGGTGTTCGATAAAACTTCTCAACCAAATGTTGAAAACAAATTTTGTACTGACGGGTTCTTACTTTTTCGTAGAATGCTTAGGGACCCGGTTTTGCCGTTGCGCTTTACTATCAGTACTACGCTCAAGGGTTTGGCTAGAGAAGCAAGGTTAAGATTTATGGGCTAGTGTTGAAAATGGGTTTCGGTTTTGATATGATGGTGCAAAATTCTAGGCTTGATTTTCTAATGAGATGTGGGAAAACTGAATTGGCCTAAACGTGTGTTTGAAGGATGAAGGAGAGGGATATCGTATAATAGAATTCAATGATATTTGGGTATTGTAAATACTGGTGGAATAGCCATTGCTGGTAAGTTGTTAAATAAGATGCCGGACCGGAATGTGATATCTTGGACTAGCATCAAATTTGGTTGTATGTTGATATAGGGGTCTTGATTCTTCTATATATGCTTTTAATACAATGCCTTACCGTGATGTTGGATCATGGAATTTGTTCAATTTGCTTGCTGTAAAATTGGAAATTTTCAAACCGCATGGAATTACCTTGACAATATGTCATGATGATTGACGGCTACATAAAATCTGGAAATGTTGATGAGCAAAGCTTTTATTTAATCAAATGCCTGAAAAGAATCTATTTTTTTGGTCTACCATGATCGGAGGTTATGCTTAAAACGGAGAATCAAAGACTGCTTTAGAGTTGCTAGATTCCTTCAAGAAGGGAAGTATTAAGCCAGATGAAACCTTTATACTGACAGTCATTTCGGCTTGTTCTCAGTTGGGTGTTTTAGACGCAGCTGAGTCACTGATCAGTGACTATGTGGAGTCTGGTCTTTTCTCTAATCTACACGTGGCCACTAGTTTATTTGATACAACTGTTTGATATGATTTCTTGAAAAGACTTGGTTGCGGCTTATGCAAATCATGGGTTGGGTCGAGACTCGAGAGGCCATTTCATTGTTTGAGGAGATGAAAAGTTATGGTCTGGAACCTGATGCAGCAACATTTATCAGTATTCTGTGCGCTTGTAATCATGGAGGTTTTATTGATGAAGGGTGGAGGTATTTTAAACGAATGACAGATGAATATGGTATTCAACCAACGGAAAAGCACTATGCATCAATGGTGGATTTTTTTAGGCCGTGCAGGGTTCCTTGTTGAGGATCGTAGTTTAATATGTAGCATGAAAGTGGCACTTTCTGTATCTGTATGGAGTTCTCTGCTTGCAGCTTGTAGTGTTCACCACAACATTGAGCTGGATGAGTTATTTAAGATTGATCCTGATAACGCAGGGATTTTATCGGATATGTATGCTGCTTCAAAATAGTGGCAAAATGTTGCTTGAGTGAGATCAATGATCAGGAACAGTTGGGTTAGGAAGAATAAAGGTTCCAGTTGGATTCAGTTAAAATCTGTAGTACATGAGTTTGTCATGGGAGACTCGTTCTTTTTAAATTGTGGTAGCATAAATTTTATCTGGTATTTACTTCACGTAGAAATGAAGCCTGCCAAATAAAGACATGTTTTCAGTCGCTCATTAGGACGATCTGTAAGCACTTATATGTCTCTCCAAATCCTTAATTGTTTGCTGTTAATTGATAGAGAATGCATGCTTTAACCATATGGTCTAATCAATATATTGTTCTTTATTGTAGGATCAAGTTCAATTGTTAGGAAGTACCATGATCTGTATATAGTTCATCCTTGAGCAATCTTATGCTGACCATTCAATGCTTCAACTGTGTGGTAGGTTGTTTCTCCGTTAACTATATGATACCTTATCGTTTATGTTTATTAGTTTTAGGGGTTTGCTCAGGTGAAGCGTTTGCAACCTTCTTTTTCCAAATTCTCATCCCACTAGGCACTAGTCTCCTGAAAGTAATTTTGTAACTTTAGGTAGTGTTTAACAGTCGCAAACTAATTAATGATCTTTCTTTTTATTTTTCTAGTCTTGCCCACTGAACATTAGGAGCCTCATATGCTTGTTATTTACTTATGTTTCTTCTATGATGTGTGTTGAGAACAAGAGAATGTGATTGTATGTATGAATGATAGCGCGTGAATCTAATTATCAAGACAATGAGGTGCTGTTGCCATCATTTTGTAATGGCAGGAATAGGAATTTGACCACCAATGCGTAGAATTGGTTAGGTTTAAGAAAAGATTTAATAGATTCAATCCAGAATGGTTAAGCATGTTTTCTTTGCAGCACTCCCTCCTATTATTATTGATGTCCAATCCGGAATGTAACCTGGGAACAACGAATAGTCTAGCTTAAAAGTTCTCTTTGTTATTTTTGAATATTAACGATTAGTGCTCATTTAAAAAAAAAGAAGGTAAATGGGTAGGAAGATTAGTGCTTATCTATCATCTTTTTTTGATGGAAAATAAATTTTAAGAATTTTTTAGCAATTAATTCTTAGTTGGAAAAAGACTATCCAGATAGGGATACGGATGAGCAATACTAATATTGAGCATCTAGTAACTTTTGATTTCGCATTTTTAATGACGAGTACTTACTGGACCCAAGTCAGTGTCCATAAAACGAAATGGCCAGTAAGACGAAGACAGATATATCATAGCTTTCAAAAATGATAATACTTAAGTTCAACTGCGTATGTCTTTATACATTATTAGGTTTGGACAATCCAAAAAACTGGGGAAGGGGGTGTCTGTTGATATCCTTGTGTAGTTACTTTTGTTATAATGTATTAAAGCATTCCCACTATTCACAGCTTGGAGGGCCTCTACTTTTGGTCGACCACATTTTATTGGAGTGATACTATTAATGACCCATAGGTATACAGTTCATATCTGTGATTTGATATCTCATGTTTCATCTATTCCTGTTGGAGGCTCCTTGATGTACATAGGAAAGGAATTTTACATAAAAATGCATACACATATACGTGCTTATGTAATGTATATGTATATACGTACATATGTAATGTATATGTATGTACATTGCATATGTAATGTAATGTATATATGTCGCATATTTTGAGATATATGTGTGTCCGTATTGCGTATCTGTAATATGTCATATACGTTCGTATGTGACAATGTTACAGCGTATGTGTGTTGGCGATAAAGTAGTAATTAGTAAGACAATTATTTCCAACATATATAAGTAGTATATAACAAGGATTTATGATCTTTGGTATATCCATATATGGTCAATAAAGCTGTATTCCTTATAAAGGTAAAAAAAAAACATAAAATCCAATCAGGTTGTTGCTGTTCTTTTAAACCTCATGGTCTAGCTTAGTAAGCCAGCCAAATTTAAAGATATTCTTTTCTGATTTTGATACATGTTTGAAGACGGATCAACGTGTTCCATCCATAAGTATCTCTATGAAGTATTCAAGCTGTATAATCCTCATTGGACATATTAAATATAGCTTTGAATAGAAGATCCTAGAAATTCATATATTATCACAACTTAATAATCCATTTGTGCAGGCAGAAGATTAGGTAAATCAAGATTTGGTGATGATTTAGATTTGCTACTTAAAATTAGTGATTGAAAGTGTTCCTGGTTTTGAGATAAGGTGGATAGAAAAATGCATAAGACCCACACATAATTAATGATTAGCTCTAGACTTAGGGGCCCCCTTTCCTTCCTGTAGGAATCAATGTTGGCCTTGCTATGGTTATCCCTTTATATGAATGCCTTGACAATAACTTTATTAAAGGTGTGTTATCTTGTTTTTACTTTTTATTAATCGTAAAAAACTAGTGAAGGGAAAGGGATCCTTCTTCAGGCTATCGGGGGATCAGGGACGTATGGTATTTTCATGGCCATGTCTTAGACTTTTCCCCCGGCCATTTGATATGACACCTATAACTTTGACCATGTTGATATTTCTTCGAAATGGTGATTAGAAACTGGTTAAGTGTTCACGAGTAGAAGTTCGAGCTTTTTCTGCCTGGGGCAAAACACAAGTTGGCTATCCTAATTAGAAATTGGACCACAGTTAGTTAGCTTTTTAAAGTTCATCTAGTGTATCTGATTCGGATCAATTTCTCCATATTGTCAACTGTTCGTCTGTTGTTACATTAGTTCAAGAACAAGGCTTAATGATTAGGTAATTAAAACTCACATATATATATATATATATATAACATAATCAGTATGTAATGAGGATCGAGTTTCTTTCAAGTTCATTCATTAACATTTTCACCTTCCATGGAGTTGAATGTTGTTAGGGTGCTAGTTAATTAAAGCTGATAACATTAACCCGGAATGTGGAAACACTGTATGCATTTTTTAACCGAGGACTAAGTATGATTAGGTCCCCTAATGGGTACCAAGTGAGAAAGAAGACAATTAAATCCACAAAAACAGATTGTTTACTTCTTGGTAAGCATATATATATATATTTGATTTTGCATATCAAAAATGAGATACTGTGAGTTACTTTCTGTCTAAATGTTTGCCAAAGTCCAAACAAATGTACTATTTACTTTGGTAAACACATCTTAAACATGTGCTTAGCCCTTGAAATCCACTGAACTTGTACATTGATTAAATACATAGACTTTGAAAACTTAAATTAACTTTACAAAAATTAAAGACCAAGTAAAGTGAAACAAGATAGGAAATTATAAATCCCATCTTTTAAGTTGATAAAAAAAATAGGTCACAAATCTTTTGTTAATAGCACAGGGCTCCAAAAGGATTATACTTTACAACTTGTATTATGACTTTAGATTATAAAAATAGTCTACAAAGAATAAATAAAGGTGCAAACTGGTCAATATTTTAACTAATCTTAATGATAAAGTTAGTTTAAGGGTATTTCATGCCTACCAATTAGCAAGCATAATTATTAGGAATATCTTTAATTAGTCAAATAATAAACCGACACGTTTACTTTAAGAGACATTATAATTTTAATCGCGTTTAAAATTTAAGTTATATTCCATCCACATGAAGCAATAGTATACAGTTGGAATCTTTTATCATTTTTTGACAAGGGAACAAGTTGATTAGCGTTCTTATTCAATTAATGTTTAAGAATATTCGGTATAAACAATGTTGTAATTTGTTAATGTATACAGATACCCGTTTCTCTGCCAGCCTCGATCGATCTTAATTACCCGTGATCACCATTGACTATCTAAGCCTTAAGTCCTCATGTAGCATGTGCATTTCTGTTAGTTTTCATATTCTGTTAGGAAGACCTTACTGTTAAAATAAGTATTTCTGCAGGCCTGTCCCTTGAAACCATTAAAATACATATGAATGAATAAATGGTTCATATTTACTAATTTAACCATACCAGGTTTAACTGAGTCGTAGGGCTTCTTTTCTCTTGAGAAAAAGACCAGAGTTCAATCCCCGGCATTGGTGAATTTAGGAATATTTCGGGTTTACTTGGGGGTAGGAGTTTACCTGTTCACTAAAAAAGTTTACTAAATAGAGTTGGGTGTATCAGTGTATTGTATAACTTTTAAAGTATTTACTGTCATTATTTAGTATTGCATTTGAACTGTAATAATGGCCTTTGTTGAGACTGATCTGTATGTAGATATGCATTGATATCAGACATAACATGTTTACAAAATCTCTTCTTTGCTGGATATTTGACCTTTTCTATACACCTTTAATAATGCATATTATTATGGCCTTCCTTCCCTTTTCCTTTATGATTTGTAATACCCCATTATTAGTTGTCGAATTCGAATTTTATTAAAACTAGGTTTAATATCTAGTTCCCTTTTTTCCTTATGATTCGAACTCACCCATATAGTTAGCTGTTTACGTTACTCCAACTCTTTGTGTTGTGGTCCATAAAGAGTTGCAACATAGTTTGAAGTGTTTCGAGACTAGTCATGGATCGATCAACACGATCTATAGGAGTTGTCTTTTTCAAAAAATTTTGATATAACAGATTGTAGTTTATGATTGAAAATCTTACAACTATAATAAGTAGTAATTGAATGAAACAAATTGATTATACTCAGAAAAGAATTAATACATTGAAAGTATTAATATAGTTCTATACAATATATATTGATGATTTAGCAAGAATCATGTATTGAATCAAACTTTTAACCAAAATTAAATAAATTTATTACAAACAAGACATATGAACATCAAAGAACCTCAAAAAACATCACTGATATTCCTGCC
>JANDBE010000001.1:3321516-3334064 GCA_024320915.1 Erigeron philadelphicus
TCTTGATATTGTGCCTGACTCACAAGAAAGGCACTCCGAAGTGAAAAATATATTTTAGCTAGGTCCCTACAATGTGAAAAATAAGACGACCAAGTTGCAGGTTACTTCCCATTAGATCCATATTCTCCGGATTGCATGCACATAGCAAACATCATTCGCTTTTGAACGTTATAACAATTATATATGATTGTTTTTTCTGCATTAATTATTTCATGATATTGTAAGAATACATATGTGTTGTGTGGTATTTTCTTAATATTATAAATCTCAGGAACAAGTGAGGAGTGGTGATGCAAGTTCAATGGAGCTTTTTGAACTCGGGGCAGTGATGTTAAGAAGGAAATTCTATCCAGCTGCTACAAAGTACCTGCTCCAGGCAATCGACAAATGGGATGGAGATGACCAGGATCTTGCTCAGGTATTTTATCCTTTTTCTTTTAACCTATAAATAGAGCTTGCAATTGCGATAAAATTGCTTATAAATGGGTGAACTGATGTTATGATTTATGATTGAATTGTAAATCTTCTGAACCATTTCATCTAAATAGAAACAAAGTAAATTATTGTTGAACACACACAAGATATTTACAACTTACTTAATAAATTTGGACAAAAAAGTGTTATAACTCAACGAACCCATTTCGACTCATTCGAAAAGTTACTCGCTTTTGTTATCATGACCAGCCGACCTGCACATTTTGGCACCTCCAGAGTAACAGTAGTTTGGTTGAGAAATATAGAAAGACCGCTTATCATCATTAGCCCAACTTTTAGGAAATCTATTGTGATTCATATATTTGTATCTAAATTTGTCCAGGTTTACAATGCGTTGGGTGTGAGTTATGTTCGTGATGGGAAAACCGACAAGGGAATATCTCAGCTTGAAACTGCTGTGAAGATTCAGCCAGGGTATGTCACTGCTTGGAACAACCTGGGTGATGCATATGAGAAAAAGAAAGATTACAAATCTGCTCTAAAAGCATTTGAGGAAGCTCTGCTATTTGATCCAAACAACAAACTGGCTAGACCAAGGCGAGATGCGTTGAAAGACAAAGTGCAAATGTACAAAGGGATTCCTCTCAAGGGCAAGCAAAGATGATTTATTATTTCAAGTTTTTTTTTCTCTGTTTCCAAATTATCATATAATGAGAATTTTGTTGTCATAGTGAAGTTGTTTATTGTTCGTGAAAAGTGTTTATAAGAAGCTTTTTCGTATTCTTCATTGGCCAAGCACAAACCCGTAAACAGGGAGAGATCCTTTTAGGCTATGTAAAATTTTAAGATGCAAAGTTAACTTCGTATAAACGAACTTGAAAGTCGACAACTTATTGCAAATTCGTTCAATCAAAGCAATGTAAAATTTTAATGTGTGAAAAATCTCCACCGTCCCACTAATGGTTATTTTGATTGATGCAAAGTTCAATGTACCCGATGACTTTAATAATCAAGAGTTCATATATGTATCACATTTCACATGTGATGAAGGATTTAACTTTTATGTTGGGTTAAAGTTTCTCTCATCTATAGTAGGTTTCCTCTGTAAGATAGATACTTATGGTTTGTCAGTAATTTCAATTTGTAGAATACGTGATTGTGACTTACACCATCACCAACCCACTTTGATTATATTAAATTTAATTATCACGCACGGACGAATTAGTTACTAATTAAATTCTAACTATCCACTATCAACTGATAAGTATATAAATACATATCTCTACAAATACATCCCAAAATTGGAAAAATACGAATAATGTATAATCATCTCCTCCATACACTAGTTGGTTTGGATTAGTAGTTAGAGCCTTTATATAGGTTATGGGTTCGATCCTCATGCACAACAAAGCTATAGGTCCTATTTTAACTTTCGTAGACACTGGATGCAATCTTTTTATTTCTAGTATAAGGATAAAAATGTTTATATTGCAACCTCCCTCATACAGCGTCGAAGATAATATTGAGACTTAAAACTTATTAAAGACGGCATTATGAGTTATTTATTATTTTTTTACGAATAATGTATAACCAAATTAAACTAAGGTTTTCTAAATCTAAGTTTGAGCAAATTACACTTCTTTATTATTGTCAACTACTTAGAAAATACTGAATTCATTCCAAATAAATGACTTTGACTTGCAAATTGTTCCTTATAAATATAACAAGTTCCTCCCAAGTATACAATGCATATCATTCATAGCTTCAATTCTTTAATGGCTACCATCAAGCTCAATTTTCATTCCAATGGCAATACTCATCATCTCTATAATCAACCCTTCACCAACATTTTAACCCCAAATAACTTCAGTTTACGATATCGAAAAACGTTTCGGGTTTTTCCTGTAAAGAGTG
Organism: Erigeron philadelphicus; assembly: GCA_024320915.1. Classification (NCBI taxonomy): domain Eukaryota; kingdom Viridiplantae; phylum Streptophyta; class Magnoliopsida; order Asterales; family Asteraceae; genus Erigeron; species Erigeron philadelphicus. The sequence goes on from JANDBE010000001.1 coordinate 3,323,866, forward strand.
GCACATCAGCCACCTTTAAGTCCATAGAAAAGGCTAGTTGTGTTCATGAACAATGGAGGGACATACATGGTCAAGACAATTGGTCCAAAATGCTTAACCCAATGGATCCACTCCTACGATGTGAGCTCATACGCTACGGCGAAATGGCCCAAGCGTGTTACGACGCGTTTGATAACAACCCGTATTCAAAGTATTGTGGAAGTTGTAAGGTTCCACCCAAGACTTTTTTCCAAGATCTTGGGATAGATAATGTGGGATATGATATCACAAGCTATATTTACTCAAGTAATACAAGTAATCTCATTCCTAAGTTTTTTACAAAGTCCATCCACTCAGACGGGCCATGGAACCCAGTCGTGAATTGGATGGGCTATGTAGCTGTCTCAAATGATGAGACGACTGCTAAATTAGGGAGACGAGACATCACCATATCATGGAGAGGTACCGTCACAAAGTTAGAATGGATGGAAGATTTAGTGAATTTCTTGAAACCCGTCTCGACTCAAAAATTGGCAAGCCAAGACCCGGGCATCAAAGTCATGGCTGGTTTTTTGCATATTTATACCGATAAACATCAAAAATGTCTATATTCCATGTTCTCTGCCCGTGAACAGGTATTATTTTAATCATCAATCTTACTATTATTTACTCAATTTTTAACCAAATTTATATACTATCATTTACTTAATTTGTATCTTTTTCTAACAGCTTTTAGCCGAAATAAGGAGACTAACAAAGATATATTGGCAAAAAGGCGAAGAAATGAGCATCACAATCACCGGTCATAGCTTGGGGAGTGCTTTGGCGATTTTAAGTGCTTACGACATAGCAGAATCCGACTTACATAGACTCGACGAGCAAAAAATACCCATATCGGTCATATCGTTTTCAGGACCGAGGGTTGGCAACACAAGGTTTAAAAAACGAGTCGAAGAGCTAGGAATAAAGGTGTTAAGAGTGTTTAACGTCCATGATAAAGTACCTAATGTACCAGGAGTACTTTTAAACGAATTCACATCATCTTTGGCTCAAAGTATTGCTGATTGGACTACAATTTTCTACTCACACATTGGGGAGGAAATTGCCTTGAATCACTTGAAATCTTATTTTGTTAAAGAAAAGTTAGACTTGGCCTCTATGCATAACTTGGAACTTCTCTTGCATTTACTAGACGGGTACGTAACTAAAAATGTCTTTGTTTGACTAATTATTATACTCGGGAAAGGATTCCTTAAAGTTACCAATAACTTGATAGATCAAGTTAGAGTAATTTTGATCTTTGATTTAAAATTAAAGGCTGAGATTAAATAATTATCTTTTAATCTTAACCTTTGATTTTAAATCAAAAGTCAAGATTACCCAACTTGACTAGTCACAACAAGAATACCCAATCTTTTCAAAGACGTTATGTGAGAGATCATGATGATATATAGATAGTCATATATATCTTTACCCGAGGGTAGAAAGACTGTTTTTTAGATTATTATAAAAACTATTATATAGAATAATTGAAAATTTCACATTTATGAACTATTTAAAATTTTCTTTCAGGTACCATGGTAAAGATGCCAAATTTTCGCCAGCAACAGGAATGGACAAAGCATTGGTTAATAGAAATGGTGACATTTTGAAGCATGAATATTTGATTCCGCCAAATTGGTCACAAGTCGAGAACAAAGGGCTCCGAAAAAATGCTAATGGTATATGGGAGTTGCCAAAACAAAATGGCATCGAGGATCATCTACGACCAGAACAAGTCGAAGTTCATCTTCGAAATCTAGGTCTCATATAGCATGGAAATTTATATCAACTACAACTTCGAAATTTATTTAGATAACCTTTTTTAGAACGACAACTTTCGAATTGAGACTTGCCCCCCACCATCCAAGGTCATATCAGGATAGTCGACCGTTTTAACCAGACCCCGCTACATCCAACGCTGAATAGATGTTCCAAAGAAAAACCACAGGAGGCGCCCCACACATCTTAAATGGTATTGGGTTCTTTTTACTTACCAGGATACGAACTCTCGTCTCTTGGGTAAATTCTTGGTGACTTACCACCTGAATAGCTTATTTTATTATTAGCTTTTAGTAAATTCTTTCAATTTAGTACATTATTGTATAATGCTAGGACTAATTTAACGAACATTATTATTTCATCTGTATAAAATTTGGAAAAGCCATTTTGGGTGACGTTTAGCAAATTCGCAGCCGTAATCAATATATTTCATTTGTTTATTGCTAATTGTTAATGTTAATTACATTCGATTGTTTCAGCTGCATCAACAAACTAGAATCTTATAATAGGAAAATAGACGCTCACAACGACTATAGCCGCCTTGAGCCAAATGTTTTATTTCTCATAAGCCCTTAATATGCAAGTATATAAGAGAGTTAATGATAAAGTTGGGTTGTAATCCATCGACTATCTTGTGATTTTTGTTCTTGTTTGAGATACTATACATCATACTTGACCATTTGGCGATCTTTTCTTGTTTTCTTTCAATTACATTTTAACATGTACGTAACTTGCAATTTTCATTTTTCGTTCAAATTAAGGCTAACATGTTTGTACACTTAGACTTTTATTAACCACTTGGCAATTTAAGTGTATCAAAAAGATGATGAGGCAACTGAATATGGACATATACACTTGATTACAATAATATACATATCCAGTTGTCACGTTATCATCTTGCTACACGATTGCTATGATGTTAATGAAAATCGATATGTATAGATAACAAGTTTATTCATGGACCAATGTGTGAACGTAGGATTATACCCAGTAATTCCCTAAAGTTGCTTTAAAATAAAGGCCCATTTGCAAATAACTTAGAAGACACAAAAACAAAGAAAACATTGTTTTTTAGTTAGAACATATCTTACTCCGCGTATTCAAAATTTTCTAATACATGTTGCAGATATAAATATATCTATATGTATGATATGACAAGTTCGAATAATATTTTAATAAGTATAGAACATGATTAGGCAGAAACTTGCCTTCTTCCTCACACTTTCATCGTACTTTCTACGGGGTAGGCATATAGCAATGCAAGTTCCAAGTCAACTGTAATTACATGCTATTTTCTACTAATTAAGTCATTGTCATCATTTCAATTTTCAATTAAGAGAACCTTATTGTATTAACAATTAGTAGTACCGACCCGTAATACCGTGAGACCTTTATTTCACTATTTCCATACATTTGTGAAGTATTACGTGTAATCCTTCTTGGCCTATAACTATGAGAAGGAAAAAAAAAAAAAAAAAAAGATGCCTAAATAGAACTTGCAAGAAACCAAGATTCACTACCTTGCCCTTGATCAAATCGGTTAAAACCAAGCATAAGACGAATATGTTTTCTGTTTTTGGAACCCGCTTAATTTGAAGCGAATTTGCTACATAGCAGAAACTTCCCATCAACCTAAAAATGTTGTAGTTATAGGGCATGCCACAAGATTGATCTATTTGCATTCACACTGTTATAATAGCATCTAATCTTTGGTCATCCGAGTTTATCTCAAACTTCTATGGGTTGTTTAGCTTCAGACTGCCTTTTGTCGATTTTACCAGCCAACAACACGTATTTCTACAAAATACACGAATGTACAAGCCATCTTGGAGCAAAAGTATGTACAACAAGAACACCATAACCTGAACAAAGCTTTTCATTTCAATAGGAAGACAACCAAAATTTTTACACTTAAGCTCAAAGTTATTGAAGTTATAGGCGACAAGAAAGGTAGGCAGGCTCTAACGAATAAATATGGGTTATGCTTGAATCAATACGAAGTAGTTAATACATTAGATATAATTACAGTGACTATGTTGTTTCCATAAGTGATTATGACGACAATCTTGCTACAAGCCTACAATAATTAATGATCTATAACTATGAAAATGAACTTCACAAAAGATTGCATTAAGAATCAACTTTGGGTGACATTCATCCCGTTCCGCCCAATTGACCCTTCCCTTTTTTTAGTGAAGTTGTTATTTGACCCTTTGAGATTTATAATTATCCATGTTGACAAGCTTATAAAATAGTGGGTCGAAAATTCAACCTCTACAAGATTTATTGACACTGGAGGTATATCAATGGTTCTGCTAAAATACAAAAAAAAAAAACCAAAAGTTCAGACATACCATTGAGGGATGCACCAAATAGTACAAATATAAGAGAAGCTAAATGCTACTTTGATATTTATTTCAAGTAGTATACCATCCATGTTACAATAAGCATTATGTCCAACCTCAAGTTTGTATTGTTTCTCCTAATCCGTGTTCAAAAAAAGGAGAAGGAGAACAAAAAATAAAGAGACTATAGAGTCAGTCTATACTCGAGTATTAGTACTTTGTACCTGAAAAAAGGATGTGCAGGAGTTACAAATTAGTATTCCATATGATTTCAACGACTTCCTAATTCGTTTTCAAGATCCAACGAGCCCTTTAAAACGAGCATAGGAAACAATGAGAAGAAAAAGGACTGCAGAAAAAACACCCGCCACGATCACCACCTGCCAAAATTCACAAGAGAAGTCAATGTTTTGGAGAGATTATGATACTGTGAACTAGAATATCCATTTTACCAAGGTGGCAATCTCAGCCCATTAGTTATGAATTTGACATCTATGTTATGTTTATCCAAATGAGCCAGATCAAAATATTTAGCAAAAGCCAGCCCAAGACGTATTTTATAATGAATACAACCTCCTGACACAAGAATCTGCCGGTTTTAACAATAAAAAAAAATTGGATGAAAGTAATATGGGACAACCCTGACCCGACCCATTTCGACTAATACAATAATCTGCCGGTTTTAACATGTTGAACCACCCATTTTGCCACCTTAAGCATTCAAAAATACTACACTGACCCATTTAAACATGTAGCCATGATCATCATTCCATGTATAAGGTATATTCATCCCAAATATCCCAGTCACCAATGCATAGATCGACATACATACGGTTCCTGAACTTAAAAAGAGCTCCAGCTGTGGTCATGAATATAAACGAAATGAGATGATCCTCAAAATAGAAGACAGCAGCCATAAACAAGAAAACTCGGGATACAACTGACCTGAATTAGCTGATTTCGATGATTGTCAAGCTGTAGTAAGAATAATAATAGTGGTTTTAAAATCACAGTACATACATAATCAAAGAAATAAAATAAAATAGAAACCCATTCAAAGCTTCTGGGTACCTGGATGTTGATGTAATCTTCGGTATCATCAATATATTCACGTAGCTGCAGAAATATATGCTAATTGGTTAATTATGATGTCTCATGCTCATTATAAGATGCATTTTTCATCCAGAATAAGTCGCAGTGTTAAAACAGAAGTGTTCACAATGATTTAATATCACAAACATCTCTCAATAATAGCAAAACGGAGAAATCTTGTGATACAAAGTAAGTCAATGCTATCATACATGATCAGTAGCAATTCTAGATTGAAACTACGAACAAAGGAAAAGTCGTGTTCATTCATAGCATAATAAAAGGATAACAATTGCAATTATTCTTGAACAGACAGGGTACGAGAATTTCACCTATGGATACCAATTTGAACATTTATATTTTATATCAACTCCTTGATATAAATACCATAAAGATGTACTTACTTACAAGGCCATAATATTAAAAGAAAAAACTAGAAGTGCACCCAGATGATGCACGGTGGTAGATAAGTTTTGTGGTAAAATTTAATTAGTACATGCGGCAATGGTAATGGTGGCCAGCAGCCAGCTTCACCAACCGTTAGCTTGAGTTGTCAAACACTTGGGTGTATAAAAGTTGTGTTATTATGTGTTACTAGCATATTTAAAAATGTAAATGATTATTTCCATATTATAGTAAGGGTATTATAGTATATTCCCTGATCTTAATATTTCAAACTTTAAGACCATAGACCATCTACTTTGTATAGTGGTATAGATATACTGGTTCGTAAGAGCAAATGCAAGCATATGTTTATACACACACACACACACACACACACATGCATACGCTAATGATTAACAAAATATTAGCATCACTCACACTGGTTAACTTGTTTAACGTTCCATCAATCTGCATGAAGTAGGCCTGAAACACATCCATAAAACCCATTAGGCGTAAGTACTTTTCCATTTAGAGGAAGAAATGGCAACTTAAAAAAGGAGATAAAACCTCCAGAAGCATCTCAAGCTCTTCGACATCATTCTCATCTCCATGAACCGTCATCACACTAGCCCTGCTAGCTCTAGATATCTTTGAACCAATAGTAGGTGACCCAAGAAACCAACTAGCAGCACCAGACCCACTTACTGGTGAAGCCGAAGATAGCTTCCGTGATAAGTAAAGATCTGCCATATCATCATCGTCGTCCAAAAGTCGTTCAAGTTCATCCCTAACCTGCAAGACATTAAACTAGTGACCTAAGATTTAATTTGCAATGTACTCGAATGACGAGATTACTCTTGAAGTGACTAAGAAGGTGTTTGGATGTGATTTTATAAGTTATAAATATGAGTTGAATCAAAATCAGATGATCCGTTAATGAAAGCTAAAGATGGGTAACTAAATTTATATATGTATTAAGAAGCAGTTTTTTTTTTTCAAAAAAGTTCTTACACACGTCGGTGACTGATTATTATCATCAAATCTACACAGGCAGATTAAGTATTGTGTATACCTTTTGTACACGAGCAGTCAACCTTGTCATTGCACTTTTCAGTTTACGAACCCGGTCCAAGTTACGACTACTAATCTGCGAAAATTAACCGTTAGATCATATGCACAAAATATGGACAACGTTGCAATACCAATAAAACAATTATCGACTTGGAGTTGGAGCTCAAAACAGAGTTCAGTTTCATTACAAAAGAACACATTATTCTTCCATTTCTATTTCATTTTAATAGTTCAAGAATTACAATTTACATGAAGATAGAAGGCAATCAGGCAACACAGTTGAATTGTGTAGATACTAATAAAGGGGATGCACGCACTAAAATAATAAAATTTGATTCTTAACTTAAGATGTTCCTCACAAATGTGGGGTATTTCATCCTAATATAATAGAGTTCGGTACAAAAATTTTTCTAGTGTTCTTTATTTTGTGGCCCAGTTAACTAGTCTATCAACGAGTCTTATTTTCTTCAAAGTTCATTGACACAGTTTGAGCATATATGTTGATCTTTCAAAGAACTTCCTAAAAAGTTGCATGATTGTAATCTTCGAACTACAGATTTCACTTTCAAACTTTGGTTGACGTGGGAAGATGTACACGAGAATATGCAAATGGCTTGTTTAGTTATATCATTCCATTTTTCACAAATAAAATAATTAGATCATTTCATAGTAAGCTTTATATCATCTATTAATTTTCTAGAAGAGCACATACCTTAGAAGTAAGCTCATCCAAGGCTGGGTAAGCATCAGTTTCTAGTTCTGTAGTACGTGCTGCATGAAAGCTGCAGATGGCCTCTAGGAAAACCTCTAATGCTCGAAATTCAAATGGAGACTCTGCATGCATTATCCAAATATGAAACCAAAAACAAAATAATGATGACAATATTAGAAAAAAATTAATACAAACAGAACAAAGGTCAAAATGCTTATAAAATCATACCATCTTCTTCGCCACCATCATCATTCTGGCCACCCAATTCTCCATGATTGGAATTTGTAACAGGCAATCTCCTCCTTAGTTCTTCAACAACTGGTATTACATTATCATCTGAAGGATCCCGAAGCAAGACCTGTCGAATAAAACAATATGAAATAGTTAATATAATAAGGTCAAATTGGTTAACTGAAGCACCACTACGGATCATATGTTAATTTAACAAATAACAAATATTGGCTAACTTAAGCATCCTGATCATTTACATATTACATAAACAAGAGGACAAATCCAGAGTCAAGGATTCCTTGCACCTAAACATAATTTTCAGTTTCACATATTATATGCATCTATCCTGAAACAATAATATTACAAGAAAGAGACATAGAAATTAACCAAAAAGTTTCACGTCATTATACTAATTTAGTCAAATCCTTTAGAATGTCACTCCAGTTATATGAAGTGTCTTCCATAGCAACGGGAAATGCATGAAGTTATAATATATGCTACAAACATAAAGAGACATCGGGAACATATTCCAACATTTCATGAAGTTTGTCAACGATGCCTAACGATTCCAGGGAGACCGTACGTAAGATACAAGACAGACTAATAACATGAGTCTAACCAAAAAGATATTGTCCAAAAAGTACAATTTCTCAAGGCTTTAGTTACTAAGCATAACCTGCTAGCTGAAGGTTAATATGCACACTCAATAAAACACAGATTTTTGATGGTTATTGAGAGTTTTACGTAGATACATATATAAATATGTGAGACCCGTAATCAGAAGATCCCAAAAGTACAAAACTGGTCACCATCAACCAATATACACAACATGTTACAAGTCAATTATCCTGATAATGAATTCTTAAACCGTCCAAATATAAGAGATGTTGATTAAACACTTTGAATATAAATAGGAAAGTATCCTAACCTCTTCGGCAGTGATAATAGCCTTGATATGCTGCAACACACCGATAAATCACAAGAAGCCATAATTAGTATACAACCCAACAAATAAAACCAAAAAGTGTTTAGTGAAATTTGATAGCTAAACGAACTTTATAACAAGACCAACAAAACAGAACATGAGTTCTGATATACAACTATACATTGAACGTCTAAATTCATAGCTTTGACTATTTTTTAGAAATTTTGGCGCATCTAATTTGTTGGGACAAAGGGAGAACTAAATGTTTAAGGCTTTTGTTTTATACGGAGAAAAGTGAAGGTTAAAACCAAAACAAAGAGATTTGGAAAATATATGTTTTTTGAGTTAGCTGAAAAAACATAGTTTATCACGTAATATTCGAATGTCTAAGATACCACACAATAAGGCAAACATACACATCTAGCCGCCCATGCTTGAAATCACCACTAAAAATAAGAAGTTTCTAGCTAGAAATTTACAAATAAAACAAAAGAAAAGCTGCATTTAGTTTGAGACAAAACCGCAACTTTCTGAATACTACTTTCTAGTCAAACACAGCACACTGGCAGGGCAGATAAGGTTTATACTTTAATTACGTAACTATATATGAAGTAACAAATTTGAAGGCTCATGAACCATAATCTTTTCCATCAGTACTTCCAAGTTCCAAACATTAGAACCCAAGAAAATACCTAATCTTATTCTTAGCTCACAACTTTCGTGAAAACCAATAAGTTCATTCTGAAAAGAAAATCCGTGCACATGCAATAATACCCACCATATATGTACGTAAACTAAAAAGCTAAAAAACATGTTTCTAGGGCTGATAAGTACCAAACTTTACACAGCAAATACACATTACAAGTCAAACAACCATTCCCCTCCAAATTATGCACTTTTTAAAATATATTAGTATCCTATAAGATTGAAACTAAAGGAACTTTTTCTCAAAAGGAAACATTCAGTAAAATTATAATAACTTTGCTATCATATATGTCCAATGATCGTGTAACCAGCCAGTAAAATATCAACTTTGTAACAAATTCTTTGTATGTGTCACCGATATAAGCGGTCATGTGATCTTACATATTATCAAAACTGGCAACAAACTAAAAGCTCTTTCTCAAAAACAATTATTTGAATACACATACCAACAATACTACAAAACCATCTTATTATGTAATGTATCCAACTTATGTAGAAATCGTCTTGTTATGTATCAAACCATCATATATATACATAACAATATAAAACTTTTTAATTTTGTATGTATTAAAACTTTGAATTATTGCTATTGTGTGTATCTGACCACTCATGATATATAAACACCGGTTTCAATAACATATGTCTCCAGATACAAACAATAGCAATAGTTGAAAGTTTTGATACATATAAATTAAAAAAAAGTTTTAATTATTATATATGTATAAATATACGATATGATACATAACAATACGTTTTTTAGCAATGGGGGAGGTTGAGAGGTAGACGGTCTAACCTTTACCGATAAAGGTAAAGAGACTGCTTCCATAAGAATTAAGAACCTCTAGCTACATTAAGAATATATATATATATATATATATATCTAAACTATATTTTATAGTATATTTGATTATGTATATACATATATAAACGAACATTA
>JANDBE010000001.1:3479750-3490373 GCA_024320915.1 Erigeron philadelphicus
CAACTAATAATTTGCAGGGTTACGCGTACGCAAGAAGGTTGAGTGAAGCTGAGAGATCATTTGCGGAAGCGGAATATCATCTCGGTACAGAGCCCCGTAAGATTATTAAGCGGTTGAAAGAAGAATTTCCAAAAAAATTGAACCGCAATGAAGACATTTACAATTCCTAACCCCGAAGACCCTATCAAAAAGGGATTCAGGATGTGTGTAGTGGCTCACTGCTCCTCTCAGTATCGGCTCCGAAAGAGCCTGTTCAAGAGAGCCCACCTTTCAAAAAAGATACAAACTCCTAGCTATATATAAACGCGGCCATTGTCAGCTTACGGTTTGAACATTCTGTTGCTTCTCTTTTAGCCGTTTAAGTGTTTATCGTTAAGATGTACTGAGAAATGAGAGATTGTTCCTTTCTATTTTCAGTTTTTGATTCTATGTCTAAAACATTCTGTTTTTGATTCTTTTATATCTAGATGCCGATTTACATATATCTTGCACTCTTAGTTAAAACAATCAAGTATTGTGTTTGAATTTTATGTTAGTTTTAGATAATTTATCACTTTGTACAACATTCTCTTTGATTACCTATACACCAATTTATATCCATAAACAATTATACAAGTATATTCAGTCACATCCATAAAGCAATCATATGCAGCATGCAAGGCAATGAGGCATGTTCATATATATCTATACATGTTTGAAAAAAAATATATAAATTACAAATGACACATACATAGTATATGAAAACACTCATAAATAGCCACCTATATAATGACAAACGTATCCAACCATATATATCAGAGGCAAAATTTGGGTTGTTGGATGATATGTTTTCAATTATAAATTTGTAAGAGGGAATATTCGGGTTTTAAATTTAGGTCCCAGGCCTACTTGCCTCATACGAAAAGTATATGTTATTAGTTGTTATGGACAAAAAGTAAATTAACCCGAATTGCCTCATACAAAAAGTATATGTTGTTAGTTGTTTATTACCCATCTTCAATTCCTTAATGGTCCGTTTGTCAACCTTTACTTCAACAAATCTTACAAGGAGAAAAATATATATAGTTCTTAGTCAAGTCATATATATGTCACCTTTAAGAGCATAATCAAACGGCTAAATATCCACGATTATATTACTCTATATTTTTTTATTTCCCACATCATGTTATTTAATTCAATATGATGTTTTGCAAAAAAAAATGTCGACAAGCCAAAAATGAAAACTCAACTCATGAATCAAATTAAAAAGCTGTGTATTTATTTCATCAAGGGGAACGTAGTACAATAGTTTCAAAGCTGGAAGCTCATACATCATTTAAGAGCTTACGCGAAGCAAATGAGCAAAAGCGTACAATAAGGAAAGGATTTCAAAACATGATGATATAGAATGGCTAGTAAATCTCAGGATGAGCGACAGCATAAGCCTCCATTGCCTTGTAGGTGTTCTCATAAACTTCTTTCTCTTTTTTAAGAAAATCTTCGGTTGGCTTCTCATCACCTTTGCAAAGATATGTAATAGTTTGCTTGTTCACACATCCTCCATCAGCGGAAGGTACAATCTTAACATGACTTTTGATAGAGTCTAATATGCCCATCAAGTTATCACCTTCGAAAAATGAGTAGCTATAGCTGTAGTTGCTTGTGTCGAGTGCATCTACCTTATACTTTGCGCTTGTGAATGGGACGCCTATTTAAAAATAATGTAACAATTAATTAGAACTTACTGTCAACATAAATTTGTAACAATATGGAAAATGCTAAAATGAACAAATCATACCTTCACCAAATGTGAGGACCTTTACTGTTCCAACATCTCCATTTCCTTCAATTGTTTCAATGGATTTGAAAACTTGAGGGTTTACCTTAGGTGCAATACTATCGAACTGACTGAACACTTTGAAAACTTTATCGGCGGGATATTGAGAAGCAACCTCAATATCGATACCAACACATGTCATATAAATTTCAGGATGCACAACAGCATAAGCCTCCATAGCCTTGTAGGTGTTTTCATACGTTTCTTTCTCCTTTTTAAGAAAATCTTCAGATGGCTTATCGTCACCTTTGCAATTATAAGTAATAGTTTGCTTGTTCACACATCCTCCATCTGCGGCGGGTACAATCTTAACATGACTGGTGATGGAGCCTAATATGCCCATCAAGTTGTCACCTTCGAAAAAAGTGTAGCTATAGCTATAGTTGGTTGCATCAATAGCGTCTACCTTGTATTTTGCACTTGTGAATGGGACCCCTATATAGAAAGAATAAAATGATCAAAACTAACAAATATATATTACACATTATTACGGTAAATGGCAGTGAGACCTCTAGAAAGGCAATAACTCTCACGTCCTCTTTGTACCAGTAGACCAAGATATCATATATTGCCATAAATGATTTGTATATATGTTAGTTTTTCTTTCGTATAAAAGTATATTACTCCCTCCGTCCCATATTAAGTATCATAATTTGACTTTTAAAGTCTTTGATTGTGAATATTTTTATATTTGATATAAAATACATGAATTCAATTCATAACAAGTTGAATAAGGGACAAAGAGTACAAATTTTTACGTACCATCACCAAATGTTAGGACCTTAATTGTTCCAACATCTCCATTTCCTTCAATTGTTTCAATGGACTTAAAAACTTGAGGGTTGACCTTAGGTGCAAGACTATCGAACTGACTGAAAACCTTGAAAACTTTATCAGCGGGATATTGAGACGCAACTTCAATCTCGATAGTAATGGGTGCCATATTTGATTAGCTAATTCAAAAAATATATATATATGTAAGAGTGAAAGTTGCTTTTGTTGCAATGAAATGTACATAAACTTTGTGGTACTTATAGACCCGTAAGGTCAAGAAGAAAGCCCATGATTTTTGACCATTCGGACTTTTGTATAATTTCATCAATAATATCATCTACTCTTTTGGTTTCTCTGTCGAGTCACATGAAAAAATTTGTGACCTTAACATGGATATTATTAATAATGCAAATAATATTCTTCTTCTCATTATTATATATTTACCCGATATCACATGGGTAGGATAAATTGGGATTATTATCAAAATGATTTCTTTTCGAAAAATACTTCTAGAAAGCCTCTATGGAATTGAACCATAATAAGAATTTATATTGATTATATGTTAAGAAGATGACTAGCCAATTGGGGTTTCGTTCGTCTTTGTGTTTCCAATCTGTGGTGATATATATAGTTTTTGAAATATCAGTAAGTAGCTAGTATTAATAACATTTAGCAGGAAGTAAAATGGCAAAATTACAATATGTGACGATTGTAGGATATAACGGGAGTTTTATCTGGTTAGTCCAAGCAGGGGCGGAGCTATATACACATGATACGGCAGTGCTGCTCAACTTATTTGACGGCTCTAAAAAGGCACCAATTTTTGGGGCGTTTTTCAAAGTATAACAAAAACCCTGAGGCACATGCCTAGTCCGATTTCACTATCAAGCCGGCACTATGAAATGGTGCAGTTGAATCCGTTGGAACAAAATTTATTTCCATAATTTAAATGTAACATAGTATATATTTTGGGCTAGCACCTCGGTAGTTTGAAATATTAATATATTGGTATTTGTTGGCTATTAAATAAATAAAAAAAATCCTTAGTGTTATACCTATTTGAATTTGAAATTTTGAACCCGATTTTCTTCACGAGCCTATTATTTTGATTATAATCCCGCTTCGCCCCTAAGTGCAACTAAAATTGCAATGATTGTTATAGCTCGTGATCCAATCAATCTTCAAGCTTGATATCAGAGTATTGAATGTCTTCGAAGCAAACCTTGTTCCTATGTTCCACAGAATGGAAATCCAAATCAGAATGGTAGCATCAAATAGCAGGGTAGTGTGACAGCAATAAGAACTTGCAGTCCACTTAATTAGATCATTAATCCATCGGTGTATTCCTACACATCTCACCATCGAGAGCATATTAGGAGTACCATCAATAAAAAGCGATGAGCAACCCGATATGGTGTTCCGACATCAGTTCTGTTTATAGTTTTAACTTCTCTCTTTGAAGTCAACAACATTTTTAATAACCAATTAACCAATCCGAACAGGATGGCACATTTACTAAGTCACTAACAAAAGATGGTTATGACCCTCATATCTGAATGATGCATCTGTTAACTTGATCGAAGGTGGTATCCAACATATTAAAAGTGGTGTTCCACCTAGTCTGGCAATCTACAGACAAAAACCGGCCATTACAACACTCACTTTGTCCCAAATATATATTCCTTAAATTTTAGATTCTTTAAGTGGAAATCTTAATGTATCTAATAACTGAATGAACAACGACATCAATAGAATCAGCATACATCACAATCAAAATTAAAAAAATATGTGCCATACATCTAAGATAGAATTGATTCTTAATATCAAACAAGTTTGACAACCTCTCTATCAAATATTCTATGGCCTCATCATTATATGTTGTAATATCGTCAGCAATAGGTTCTCATTCAAGAATGCATTCTAAAATTTCCCACCCAATATCCCCACCTTTTAACAACTATGATGAATAGGTTTTATTTTATCATTAAAATCCAATCATAATTAATAAAAATGTGACGATAAACCATGTAATCAACTCTTTGATTAGCCAATGTCCAAGTGTGGTTTGTCAAGTGAACACTTTGGCTAGCTTTTCTCATATACTTATATAAGTAACTTTTGTTTTGCATCAAGAAAATATTTTGACACTTCAAATCTTTTCAAGCGATCGAAAGTGATGGAAACCTATAAACAGGAGACAATGCTTCCACTAACTCAAACATGATTTCTTATAAGAGTTGGGGTTAGTTAACACATTTCTACATATAGTTCACCTTCTGTTATTAGTGGCAATATAATTTGGGTAAGAGTTGGTGTTATATACGGAGTATAAGTTTTTCCATTGTAAGTATACATGTATAGTTCCGAAGTTATATTTCCGTGGCATTGGTGGGTCAAGTGTAGCAATTGTTGAAAATAAGTATTCGCCTTTTGGGGCTAATGACCCATTTGTAAGAAAATGTTGTAAAAGTGCCAAGATAACTCTCGACCAAGTGACCAAGTTTGTTGGCTTGTAAGTTAAAAATGGCAACAACAAAATAAAATTCCTAGTAGGAACATGAATACAACGTAAACCTTCTTGAAGAACCCTTATTACATGGGTTGACCCACTTATGTTTTTTTTTTTAACAGTAAGGGTGATTATAATTAAACCAGAATGCTAGCCAGGAGCTAATAATATTACAAGTAGATAGCAGCGAAATAAAACAACCTATCAGGACATACTCGGTCCACAATACTTACCAACTATCCCAGCTTATCTCAGACCCATTTGGCCATTTATGTGGGTCACATTGGCGTGCACACTATACAAGGGTTGTTAAAGGCATGGAACAGTACTCTCAAGTCTTAAAGCATCAATAATTGCAAGAAAACAAGAAGTCGTAGGCTGAAGATTTACAAAATTAGTTTCTAATTAGTTGCATGTTCTTTGTCGTATTTTTGGATTAAAAGTAGTTTATGACATTTAAAGGTCAAATTCTGGCATATGATTAAATGTAATTTGCTTTTTGGTTGAGGATTACAACTATATTATATATGAAACTGCCATCATATGTACCGATCTCTGCTCACTTTTTACTAGTCGCCGCATCATTATACCAAAATTTCCTGATAAAGCATTGGCATCAAATCATTCCTTCTTTTTTTTTTTTTCTTTTTCTTTATTATTATTTAAATATGAGGGACAATCTATGTACTTTGCTTTAGTCAATATACTTTTTGTTTAGATTTTCGCATTATCTATAATGATGAATTTAGTTTCTAAAGATTTAAAATGTCTTTTATATCATATTACGTATTGCTATGTGGGTCCAACAAAATTGAGGAATGAGATGCATGTATGTGGCTAGCTCTGTGTGGTGAATAGGATGAAAAGTAAAAGGTTTATTGTGTTGTAGCTCTTTGTGTTGTTATGCAACGAGGTACAATTGTGCCTCAACTGATTTTCTGTGACGAAATGAATTGAAGGTCTTCAATTAGCAATCGATCTTGTGGACTTTCGGCTGTTCTATTGCAAAAATTGATGCAGGTCTAAGTCTTCTGATGTATTTAGAGACCAAGATAAATCAAATTACTAAAAGTGTTTTTAGTGACATAACTTAAGTTGCAGGGCTCCGCTTTCAGTGTATACCCAGTCAAAAGTACCGTTTTATGAGGCACACATTTTACATGGGCCTACAGCTGTTTGGGTCAGCCTCTAGCCCTTTTTATATATTTTTTAGTTTTGTAGATTTTCTCTTTGCCATAATCTTCTGCCCATTTTCTTAAGCCCGTTCGAATGTTGTATCGCATTATATATCATTGTAAACTTAGGGATAGCGCTTTTTTATCAATATATGAAATTTGTTTTTCTTCTTATCACTGTGTATCATTAGGGTTATCCATACCTTTTGTGATGAATATCTAATCCGATCCTTTGAATATTTTGCATTTTGTTCTTGAACTTAATTACTAAGCAAATTTCTTAAATTTAGTTTTTGTTCAATATTTTCATTAATTACATATACGCAAACTTGTATCTATAGTATGCGTTCACATCCCACGCAAAGCACACATATGCAGCATGCAAAACATGTGTACGTACACATGTTTAAAATAAAAAAATTAGCAATTGATGGTTGTTTGTCAAAAATGTAGTTCTTAGTCAAGTCATATATATGTTTCCTTCAAAAGCATAATCAAATGGATATATATACGCAATTATAATTTGTTTTACCTACATCATGTCGTTTCAATATGATGATTTGAAACATGGTGCCAACATGCAAGTCAAAAATGAAAACTCAACTCACGAATCAAATTAGAAAGTCTTTATTAAATCAAGCGGAAACATGGTACGATAGTTGTACAATTGTTTCCCTGATGCATTTTTTAGAGCTCATCAGAAGCGAATGAGCATAATTAAGCAGAATAGGGAAAGGATTTCAAAGCCTAATGATATAGAGTGGTTAGTAAATTTCAGGATGAGCGGCGGCATAAGCCTCCATAGCCTTGTAGGTGTTCTCATAAACTTCTTTCTCTTTTTTAAGAAAATCTTCCGATGGCTTCTCATCACCTCTGCAATGATAAGTGATAGTTTGCTTGTTCACACACCCTCCATCGGCGGAAGGTACAATCTTAACATGACTGGTAATCGAGTCTAATATGCCCATCAAGTTGTCACCTTCGAAAAATGTGTAGCTATAGCTATAGCTGCTTGCATCGATATTGTCTACCTTGTATTTTGCACTTGTGAATGGGACCCCTATATAGAAAAAATAAAATGATCAAAACTAACAAAAATAATCAGCTTGAGATAGATTTCCTTTGGCTGCTCTATGTATCTAATATGTCAACATAAATTGTAACCAACATGGAAAATGCTGAAATGAAACAATTCATTCATTAGTTAAGAATGTAAATCCATACCATCACCAAATGTAAGGACCTTTATTGTTCCAGCATCTCCATTTCCTTGAATTGTTTCAATGGACTTGAAAACTTGAGGGTTTACCTTAGGTGCAATACTATCAAACTGACTGAATACTTTGAAAACTTTGTCTGCGGGATATTGAGAAGCAACCTCAATATGGATAGCAATAGACGCCATAAAAGTTTCAGGATGAGCAACAGCATAAGCCTCCATAGCCTTGTAAGTGTTCTCATACACTTCTTTCTCCTTTTTTAGAAAATCTTCGGATGGCTTCTCATCACCTTTGCAAATATATGTAATAGTTTGCTTGTTCACACATCCTCCGTCAGCAGAAGGTACAATCTTAACATGACTGGTGATGGAGTGTAATATGCCCATCAAGTTGTCACCTTCGAAAAATGAGTAGCCATAGGTGAAGTTGCTTACATCAAGAGCATCTACCTTATACTTTGCGCTTGTGAATGGAACGCCTATTTAGAAAGAAAAATAAATGACACGATTAAAACACACAAAAACAATCAGCTTCTGAGATAAATTTCCTTAGATATTGATGTATTATTTTAATTTGTCAACATAAATTGTAACAATATGGAAAATGCAAAAATGAACAATTTATACCTTCACCAAATGTGAGGACCTTTATTGTTCCAACGTCTCCATTTCCTTCAATCGTTTCAATGGACTTGAATACTTGAGGGTTTACCTTAGGTGCAATGCTATCGAAGAGACTGAAAACCTTGAAAACTTTATCGGCCGGATATTGAGAAGCAACTTCAATCTCGATAGAAAGGGATGCCATAAAAGTTTCGGGATGAGCAATGGCGTAAGCTTCCATAGCCTTGTAGGTGTTCTCATAACCTTCTTTCTCCTTTTTAAGAAAGTCTTCAGATGGCTTTTCATTACCTTTGCAATGATAAGTAATAGTTTGCTTGTTCACACACCCTCCATTGGCGGAAGGTACAATCTTAACATGACTGGTGATGGAGTCTAATATGCCCATCAAGTTGTCCCCTTCAAAAAATGTGTAGCTATAGCTATAGTTGCTTGCATCGATGGCATCTACCTTGTACTTTGCGCTTGTGAATGGGACACCTATTTAGGAAAATAATATATGATCAAATCTAACAAATACAATTGGCATTTTTCACAACAAATGTTATTCTTTGTTGATAGTTGATTAGTATTTAAACATCAACGCCCAAATTTGAATGACCTCTCAGACCTCGAGAGAGGTAGAGCCTCTCACCTCAATTATACCATTAGACCTAGAGATCATTGCGAAATAATGCACTCTGCATCCAAATTAGAATGTCTTTCATTTATAAGTATAAACTTCATTCCTACCATTAGAAGTGTCTTGTTTTATATTTTCAAAATAATATAATGGGTCAAAATTATTCGTACCAACTTGAATAACGGACAAATGCATGAATATGCCGTTAAAAAAAAATTTGTAAGGTAAGACTATAAATTCTTACCATCACCAAATGTGAGGACCTTTACTGTTCCAACATTTCCATTTCCTTCAATCGTTTCAATGGACTTGAAAACTTGAGGATTTACCTTAGGTGCGATACTATCGAACTTACTGAAAACCTTGAAAACTTGATCGGCCGGATATTGAGAAGCAACTTTAATCTCGATAGCAATGGACGCCATATATGATCAGATTAATCTAAAAATGTTATATGTAAGAAAGAAAGTTGCTTTTGTTGCTATGAAATGTACCTTAACTTTGTGGTATTTATAGACCCGTTAGGTCAAGAAGAAGGCCCATGAAATTTGACCACTTTCACTTAGGAATAATTTCATGAATAATTTCTCTGTCGAATCACGTGAAGAGAAAGTTGGTACTTTTAACATGGATATTATTAATAACACTTAACAATGTTCTCCTCATACTAATATATATTTTGCCCAACACCATATGGGGCGTTGATTATCGACATGATTTCTTTTTGGATAATACTTCTAGAAAGCTTCTTTAAGGAACCATAAAAAGATTTCATATTGATTACTATAAGTTAAGAGGATACAATCAGTAGTGTTATTAATTAGATACTTTAAGGAACCATTCATCTTTCTGTTACCAACGTGAGGATATATATAACTTTTGTAAATCAGTAGTGTTATGACGCAGCGAGAAAAATGGGATAAATAATTGAGTCTGTTGATTCTAAGAATAGCCAGAAACAATTCTTCTAATAATCGTTGATTCAATATGAATACCGATAATTAGGGGTTTTCATACACTAAACACACACTTGTGAATAGAGAGAAAAATTATTGTTTTATAACATCATCATCCACTTATACAAAAACTTTGTAATCCTATATATAGGCAAATTAGTAATAAATAAAACCGACCTTTCCCATTCCTAATTATTAAATAACCATTAAAACTATTTATGAAAGAAACTCTTCAAACTCTTCAAAAACTTGACCTTCATCATTCTTCCCCTCTTGAAAAAACTCGCCCTCGAGTTTTGACTCTAAACCACCAGGATCAAATGGAAGCATAACTCCTTGAGAAATCTTTTCTTGAACACTGGGAACAAGAATCATAAATTTCAGAAACTTCAGAAAATCATAACTCCTTGTAGATAACTCGAATCGAAAATCCGAACGGTCAAATTGTTCATCGATGAGTCTTGAATAACATATCCAAAAATCACAGCGATCCAACGGTGAACGAATTTGTGATGCTTGTTTTCCCGCAACTGCGCAAACATGGACGGACCGAAATGGAATTTTGGATATAGTTTGAAACAACACATGTTGTTCTTCATCAATCTTCTTATCATATGGACAATCATCAAATCCAAACCAAGAATACCACTCCTCATCCTTGTATACATCATACACGGGCGGATGATCATATGTGATATCGTCATTAGAAGACATCTTGATCAGGATGTTCGGCTCTGTTACCAACTGACGCAGCGAGAAAAAGGGATAAATAAATCGATCCTGTTGATTCTAAGAATACCCAGGAACAATTTTAAGGATAGATAGCCGAACTTGTTGATTCAAAGGAATACCATGAACAACTCTTCAAATTATCGTTGATTCACAATGAATACCGACAACTTGGAAATTCAAACACTAACACATACATGTG
>JANDBE010000001.1:3682884-3694423 GCA_024320915.1 Erigeron philadelphicus
CATACATACTGCAACCAAGTAACAAGGATATGAAGTAACCATAATTCATAAGCTATCACAAATCATAAAGGAAAAACAACGAACATGAACCCAAGATCAACAACCATACTTGGTTGATTTCCACAATATGAAACAGCGGCAGCAGTAAAACAGTAGCATGACTCAAAACAGCAGTAACGATACACTTGTATCATAGCAATCTGAGGTTATCACACGAAACATAAATACCCAGCATATAGACCTGCACTTGTAGTAGTCGAATTAGACCAAACTCGAAAGTCGAACTATGCTCGAAAGTCGCAACACCAAACTACTATCCTATTATATTCTAGTACCAAACATATTACGCAAATTAATCTTTTAAGCAAAGGAGTAGCTTGCAGAGTTGCAGCAACCAATGCACATGTCATATAAACAAAAACGGATTTTGCAAAATCATCCCGATGCTTGTTAACCACAAACTATAGTGAAAACTAAAAAGTGGATCTAAAATAAAACATACATATACAAAAGAATTCCATGGCAGTAACAAAATATATGTTAACTGAAGTCAAGATAGAGGTGCTTATAAACTTTGGTTACATAAAACTGTATAAACGAATGAAATTAAACAGAAGACGGCTAGGGTTTCGATTTTAAATTTTAGGGAAACTTAAAAATATGGTATCATCACAATTGGGAAATCTAATCTGGGGAACTAGAGAACGAGTGAATACGATGAGAAGATCTTCTCATCAAAATCGGAACAAAATAAAAAAAACAAGATGAGAAGTTTTTCAATTGACCAAGAAAAAATTGATAAAGTTTGATAAGGTTTTTTTTGTTAGAGGTGGCATGTGAGTTGCACATGTTAATGAGTATTTATACCCTTTATCTCTCCCTTGAACAACCCATTCACACCGGAAAGGATCCTTTCTATATTTTCTATTCCCACCCTTTCATCTGCTTTTTAAGTGGAATTAAAAGTCGAGAATGAGAATGGATTTTGGGCACTTGTTTCCATTCTTCACACGTCACAAACAAGGGAAGTGTTTCCCTTTCCATTTCTCCGATTCGCTTTCCATCCTACCAAACACCCCCTTAGATGCTACACTGGGAAACAGCTGTAAGCCGTAGTTTTTGAAGGAAATCCTATGTTAAGTCAAGATTGTTGGTGGACCTTTATATCTCTATATAAAGCTTATGTAGCTCAAAAACAAATTTAAGTTAGTTGATGTTCCAGACTTACACCCTGATGTGGCCTCCTTGCTATTAGTAACTACATGGTTAGTGATATGATAGGCACAAAGGCTTTCACCATGTTAGCATTCATTGGGCTTACATCAGAACTTCAGAAGTGGTTGATGTTGTTTTCTGTAGGGCATGAAAATACTGAAATATCTGAAAGAATGGTTCATCTTTTATTTCCAGCAACAATCAAGTATGCATTTAGGTTATCTGCTATTAGTTATGAGACTCGCCCTTTTTGCTGTGCTCAAACACAGTATTTTGGAGATCTGTGATTAAATATATACAACAGATCATCAATACATGTATTTCTTTACTATCATGATTGTTGCTCTTATCCATTGTTTAAGGTCTCAATAATCAGTGATATCATATATAAAGTAATATCTTTACTCGTGTGATGAAAATACAAGCAAAAGTTAATATTTTCAACAAAGTTATCAGCTGTTACTCTCGACTAATTCTGTTTAGTTTTTCGATGTGATGTAAAATTTGATCACGTACTACCTTTTTGTGGCACAGCTGATTTTGATTTGACTGGGCAGTTGGTATGGCCTGGTGCAAGACTGTTAAATGAGTACCTTTCAAATAATGCTGAGCTTCTGCAAGGATGTTCTGCTGTCGAATTAGGATCTGGTGTAGGTCAGTTATGTTCGGTGACTATACAGTATTATTTAATGCATATTTATATGTTAGGTATATTTGCAAAATATTGATTTACTTCCCACTTAA
The DNA here is from genome assembly GCA_024320915.1 of Erigeron philadelphicus. Taxonomy (NCBI): domain Eukaryota; kingdom Viridiplantae; phylum Streptophyta; class Magnoliopsida; order Asterales; family Asteraceae; genus Erigeron; species Erigeron philadelphicus. The sequence goes on from JANDBE010000001.1 coordinate 3,684,844, forward strand.
AGTACTTTGTGCATTACTACTAGTAACTACATACTTCCATCTTTTACCAATAACAGCAACTATAATTTTACTTCTACGAAATCATGACGTCATAATTTAGTTTTAAGTACATTGTTATCAAGGTAAAAGTATATAAAGTAAGTTGCCATTTTGCAATTGATGACTATCTTTAAAGCTTGTAACCAACTCACCATGGTAGCCGGTAGCGTAGTTGCGATTCCCTTACGAGAAAGGTTAATTTGGTCTTTCTTCTCTTTGGGATGTGCCTTTGAAGTTTAAACACTTTCCACTTCTGACCTTTGCAGTGTTATGTGCATTACCTCATAAACGTGGTCAATCTACTCTTGGGGTTCCTCTTTGTTTTCCTATAATTCCATTTCATTAAACTTTGTAGCTTTTTTTTTACTTGAGGTCAAATCCTTTTTAAAGAGAGTATTTACATTTTAAGTGAGAAATGCCTTGATTTTCCAAGCAGCCACCATTTTATTAACCAATCCCATATTGTATGTTTTAGTTAAAATAGAAAACGGGAATAAAGACGCAACACATTACTTACGGGGCAGAACTGAAATTGTTGGTTTAACAAGCATAGATTGTTTCTCATTGTCAGAACTAGGACCCATAGTATTCAGGACATGCAACTATTATGAACAAGTTTCTGGCCTTTTTCCATCAGTCAAGTCCTTGACTGAGCGTACCATTTGCTAAATACTAAATATAATGTATGGATTATAAAAACGTTTGCAGTTTTGTCGATATCAGTTTTTAAAGTCTTCGTCAACTCGTATCCTTTGGAGGTTACTATATTCTCCAAAGTCCTTTTACAAGTTTGGCATCTTCGATTGTACTTTGGTCTTGATAGTTTCCAAGGGCCTTAGTATTTAATATTTCACACTTGGAATAATAAAAATGTTCATAAGCTTATATAATTCAAGATTTATCTATGTAATGGTAATAAAATAATCATAAAACATATAGATTACGGAAATTTCTTTGTTCACAATACAAGGTATAGGTAGAAACCAGTGTTCAAGGTACAAGGATGGGGGCCTCAGTGGACACCATAAAAAACTACTGAAGATGCCAAGCATGTAAAGATTTTTGTAACAATGACAAATTCCGATCTATATATGGCTAATATTGGTTCTAAATCAAGATATTTCTAAGATTTTGAAAATGATTTGAAAGATCTAATTCTTATTCTTGTATGTTGCGCAAAGCACACCCCGAGTCGAGAATTATAATAATGAAAAAGGCCAGAATTGTCTATAATATGTTTCATGGTTCAAAAACAAGTGGATTTGGTTCTGATAGTGACCCGTGGGTGATCTTTGTCACACAAGAAAAGCATGCAAAAGAAAAATAAAGGTTGAAGTAACAGTTATGACTCGACTGTTGCAAACTCAAGACTACATCAAAACAGAATACGTAAAGAGGGATCGCCTCAATGAGAATGCATAAAATTCCGTGTTAATTGGTAATTGGTGAAGTGGGCTCCTAATTGCATGCATCAAACCCAGGATCGTTACCTTGGTCGACATGGAGAGATCGTCACTCTGAGATTTTTTAGATAATTAGATTATATGTAGGGTTTAAAGAGAAAGCGAGGGATAGCCTCAGAAAGAAACAAAACTCATTGTAGGAAAAAAAGGATACTGCGAGTATTTGTATTTTCAAGAGAGACAATCAAAACAAAGAAAGTTCCTTACAAACTTTCTGCCTTCATTTATCATCTTATGCAACCTCAATTTATTTAAATTCTTTCTGTCTGAATACTTTTAGTTTGAGTTTCTTAGATAGTGGAAAACATTATTTGGCTGTCGAACCACAGCTTGAGACTTTAGATCAAGATGTGTTAGATGTTTACTTGTTCATATAAATTGATACAATATGGATGAGATGTGTAAAGTAAATTACTTTGGAAAAATAAGTATTTCTCAAGACTAGAGCTAAAGGTGTTACTGAAATAAAAGATGCAAACGAATAAGTATAAGAACTGGATGACAAGTTTTATGAGGCTATTGGAAGCTGCACTCATCCCCTTTTACTAACCACAATTAAGCTTATGGTTCTATGTTGCTTTTAGTTTGTAAATAAATATTATATACTAGTACTTGTTTCTCCTTCGGCTTTTTTGGGTAGTTGTTGATATCATGGTATGCTCATTGGGTCTCTGTCTGTAGGCATTACTGGAATACTTTGCAGCAGATTTTGTCGTGAAGTTGTGCTTACAGACCATAACGATGAAGTCCTCAAGGCATGATTGCAAGATCTCATTCTTCTGCATAAAGACATGGTAAGCTTTATATTTTCTGGGTTGTAACTATTTACATAACGTTTCTTTTCAGATCTTGAAGAAAAACATAGAGCTTCATGAATCTTCTGAGAATCCTAATTCATGCGCTGGTACGATTACTAAGTTAGAGACAATTTTTGTACTTGCTATCTAACTGGGTCATTGTCAACAGCTTTAAGTGCGGAGAAACTAGAATGGGGAAACTCGGATCAGCTCAACTATATATTACAAAAGCATCCGAAGGGATTTGATCTGATTCTTGGAGCTGACATCTATATCCTAGTCGTTTTATCATTTATGAATTACTATATGTTATTTTCTGTGTGCATGAAGTGGCTTCTTCAAATTGCACGAGGCTTAGAATTCCTTCTTCATTGCTTTCACATGCCTAATCTCGTACCTTTTTGTTGCTTTTCATTAGATCAATCATTGGGGTATCCGATAAATAATGTAAAGGAAGTCTAAAAATGAGCTACATTTACTGGTGGCCCTTTTTTTACCTATTCATTGAGGAATCGGGTAAATAAGGAAAGTAAAGTCTAAAAATGAGGATTTTTCTTATTATCAGCATGCGGTTGCTGATAATTTTCCATGTGATCTGCATGTGTCTCTGCATATATTCATCTCAAATGGCGATTGCGCTTCTTTTGCAGGAAGCTGCCTCTAGACTGTTTATATATGAATAAGCCGTAGGGTGACCCTCGCTAACCATATTGGTTACTATGTTTGACCGGAAGGTCACACATTCATGCATTTGAGTCACGAAACAACCTTTATTGCGAATAGGCGTACTAACAAAAAGTCCATCTTTGGCCCTTGCAGACTCAAGTAGCTATGTGCATCATCATTTTCTTCTGATACATGTATACATTGCTAAAGAAGATTTTTAGTTAGGTCAAAGGTTCAGACCAAATTGAATTGTAAACTCACATTCGTCGCAAGTTTCTTGTATTTAGTTTCTAATAGTTTACTAATACTATAGTGTCCATGCATGGTCATTATTATTCTTTTACTTCTATATTCCTCTTTTTTTGTAAGTCATATATATAAACTAAAGATGCTTTTTGAAATAAGTTAGTGCAATTTAAGAGGTGTAAATTGCATCCACACGAGTTATCCTTGACGATTTGTAAGTTTTCAGCAAAATAGCGTTCCTCCCCTTTTCGACACTGTGAAACAGCTTCTCAATCGTTGCGGGAGAGAGAAGTGCAAATTCATATTGGCTTACGTCTCTCGTTCAAAAATGTAAGTGACCTGTTCTGTTTAACATATCTCATGTGAATTCATTAGACACAATTACAAATACACACCTTATTGCTCTACATTATAAAGTGACCAATGTTTTTCAAAAGGTCCCTCGAGGTGTTCTGGGTTGGTGTGTTGAATAATTATGGATGAGATGTTAGTTACTCTATAGTATTAGAGAGAGAATTGGTGCAAAAACCATCCCTGGACATTTTTTCATTTTGTAAATTTCATACCTCCTAACCTTCTACACAGTAGTATTGATTTTTGGATTAGTACCTTTAGTTATGGGATATTAACCTTTTTCGGCTAAATAAGGTCTGTAACGTGACTTAGAGGACATAATGGTCATTGACCACTCTTTAGTTTTGAGTCCCTGATGACATATCACTCAGCATTTGTAAATAGAAATTTGATTTTCAAATACGCAATTATAGGGCCTGCTTATCATCGTAGGTACCATAAAATCAAAAAGTATTTTCTTAAACCAGTAATTGTAAAAATAAGGTCCGTCACGTAACTTTTATGACATTTCTTTTTGGTTTCTAAAAATGTTATCTTTGTCGGTTCGTACACCATTTTTTAATGAATAAGTAGTTGTAAGCCTCCAGAATCTGATAATTTGATTACTGTAAGTTCAAACAATAGAAGAACATCCAATCACCATCTTCTACAGTTCATTGTCAAATATCATATAATCATTATCAAGATGAACATCCCAGCATCTTAGTTTAATACTTATGCATATTTTTGCAGGATGGACGTAATGGTTACAAAAGAAGCCATTCAGCATGGATTGCAGATTAATGAAGTTGCTGGAACTCGATCAGTGATTTCAAATCTTGAGGGAGTTATATATGAGATAACCCTTTAGGAACTGCAGAGGACTGAAAGATTTTCATCACTATGATAGCTAGACAATTAAAGATTATTTTTTGTTTCTGTAGCACGTGACTCTTGTCCATATGTAGGACTCAAAAATGTTTCAGGTCAAGAAAGCAGTGCTAACCACTTGATAAGCAAGCGTCTTTGTTTTTATGTTCATGGCACCTACGGAGATTATAATATGTTTACATTCTATGTCTATTGAAATACAACTATCTAATTGCATTCTGATGACCATATATAACAACTTATCACTAGTCACTCTAATCAAAGGTCATCGGTACCTGAAGTAACATCGGCTAAACTTTAATGGAGAATAAGGTAAGATCTACCAATGTGCAGTGTGCCCATAAAAGGTTAAGATCCGTTGCTCGATTCATACAAATTCCATTAGTAAATTACAATAGCATCAATTAAAGAATCAAGTTTTATATGTTCCCCTATGATTGAATAAAGGCTGCTCATCCTTCTTCCAAATCTCCTAAAACTGATTTTCCAACCACTAAATTCCTCATATTACTAGTCTAAGCTATAACTATAGTTTTAGGCCTCAGCTAAATAAGTAAATTACAAGGAAAACAAGGAAACTGAAAAACTACCAATAGTCAACTAAATCTATCAATGGCCACATGTACATTAGCATCGGCCTGATTGAATTCAGACGAAAGCTTTCCTTGATGGAATACTGTGAACCAGCAATTCCAAGTGTAAATAGGTTCATCAACCATATGCATATTCAAGCTGAGCTTAGCCATGAAGATATAGAACATGAGCATCACACAACTACTATATAGTATTCTCTATGTCAGTGGGTGTTGATGACTCTGAAATACTTGTAGAATCAGAGCTCAACTTTATGCCTTTCCCATATGCAGCAATGAGCAAAGCCTCAGCCCGGCCTGCAGAATCCAAAAAAAAAAAAACACGGGATTATGGAAGAGAAGCACATAATGACTAGCGGGATGCTTCTTCCAGATGACCATAGAAGGAACAATGCATAACTAGACTAGAAAATAATGTAAATGTGGCAACTTTATGCCTTCATATGTAAATGGGATGAATTAGTTGTTAAAGTAAGATAGACAAAGGTATAATAGGAGGAATGTATATTCACTGTGTATAAAACCTTCTGAATCACTTTATAAAATTCATCTATTAGTTATAGAATTACAATGGTCACATTTCAGGCAATGAATAGTCAAACATTTACCAGTTTTCATCCAAACTGGTTGTGACCGTTAACCAAACCCATCAATATAAAATATTGTAAGGTAGGCGTGTACATACCGTGATCCTTTTTCCTTTTCAGCGATGAACTTAACATTGGAAACAAGGTGCATGCAAGTGCCCTGCTATCGTCCTGCCAACATATTACAGATTGAAAGAGAATGTTGTTAGAGGTTGAACTTTCCACCAAAAGATTTGATAAAAACATCAATTCTCAGATAATGTATACATTTTCAACTAGGATGAAATAGCACTCAGTCTAGTTAACTATTTGTACTAATGAACAAACATAAACAGAATTGCTTCTCTGCAAAAAAAAATTTCTGCGTTAGGAACCAAACAAACCTTTGTTTTGCCATTCCCGGACAGTTTAAACTCTTGTTTCCATCGCGCAGATGGCACCGGGACTACGGAAACTTCGGATGCTAGTAGGACGCCTATCCATAGCCCATAATTAAATCCGCCACTCCACCAACCCTGTTTTATATACAATAATATTGGTAAGTGAAAAGTAGACACAGCTAGGTGACGAAAACAGGGTGCACCCTAAAAATATTGCAGTCCATAAGAGAATATAATTAAATGGGTGTTTCGGAGAAGTTTGTGATATACAAACATACAGCTAGATTCATAAAGAAATAGTAACTGTATGTGCTTTCTGCTATTTGAAGTTGTAATAAGGAAATGCTCAAATGCTAAGACAAAATGACATTTAAAGAAGGTTGAAGGTTGTGTACTGGTAGTAAAACTCTTTATATAGGTTAGGGGTATCAGTTAATAAGCTCTGTTGCAGGCTGGCAGTGGGAACGAGACAAAAGATAAGGTTATGCGTTTTGGTGCATTTATTAGGACGATGCTGAATATCTAACCTGTTTTCCGTCTCCTGGATATGGAAGGGATTGTTCTATGTACGCAGTAGTTCCTGATGCAAAGTTAATAAGATTTATAACAGTCATCTAGAATTATATGAATTTGAAGATGCTATGACTATTTGACAACAAATATCTTTTAGAATATGTAAATCTATATAACGAAGGAAGCCCCAAAACGATATTAACACGATCAACACGCTGTTGAAGTGTATAAACTAAGGTAATTATGCTTTTGTCCTTTGATGAATTCAAACATATACAATAGATAAACTAATAAATGGCCCTTCAGGGAGTTGGAAAGTAAGAACCAAACGCACACACTCGCACTACTTACAGCAGAACCCCAAGAAAAGTATAAACTAGAGGGTGAGTCAGACGGGTTGGGTAATGGTTTGACATGAGTAACTTTTATATGGGTTCGGTGACCAGAAGCACAGTATGTTACCATAAAAAAATTCATGCAAGTAATTTATCAACTAAATATATATATAAATATATGATGCAAAAGGTAATTTATTTTTTATTTTTTTGACAAAATAATATAAAAGGTTTTATGCAGATTACACTTTTAGTAACATTCCACGTGGGCTCATTGTCCCGTTTCCTTTTAAGTTTTAAGACACTCAATGAATGCAGCCCTCTCACCCGTTGAAGAGGAAACATACCAGATATAACCCAGTTATAAGTAAACAGGATATAATTGCCAACTCTAGACTGTTTATTCAAGCATAATTGTTTTAAAAGCAGAAAATGGTGAATCTAAAACTCAATGAAACGAATAGCATGGCAAAACCGAATATCAGTAGAGAGTAACAAACCAGTTGGAATGTCAAGACTTCGCAATAACTGAACCATAGCCTTTGTGTCCATTCGACGACGTATACGGTTGCCTACCAGCACTTTCACATTAGGGGAATCATATACCTAGAACATACAAACAAGGTAGTAGCATGTAAATATATAACAAAGTCATAGCAATGTAGAGACATGAATAACTAACGGGAGCAAACACATCTCCAAAAAGATAGTTTGGTACTATATAAGTATAGTTTTACCCTTAGATTTTATAGTGATGCAACAAGAAGGGATACTTAAAAGCAAAATCAATTATACATGGTTCTTTTATGACCGATTTGGGTAATCAAGTACATCACTGAATTTTACTTGGAAGGGTCACGTAACAACTATTATAAAGGAGTATTCCCTACATAAAACTAGTACACCACATGAAAAAATCATAAGCTGTAAGAGACCTAAATTTATTTTCATAGATAGAGCATACTCAGAGATGGGATATTTGGTATGTACCCAAAACATATAAACAAGGTCGTAGCATGTAAACAAATTAAAGTCATACCAATGTAGAAACATAAATAACCAATGGGAGACAAAACATCAACAAAAAAATAGTTCAGTGCTATAAGTTATAACTTCTCGTGATTTCACATATCATAACAGTTATACAACATGTAGATGTAGTAAAAGCAAGATTAATTATCACAGGGTTCCTTTGTGGCTGATACGGGCAATCCAGAACATCACTGAATTTCACATGAAGGGTCACGTAACACTAGTACACCATATGAAACATCAAGAATTCGTCATAAGCTGTAAGAGACCTAAGTTTATTCTGTAACATAGATGGAACATACTCAGAGATAAAACAGTACCGTGTGACCCTAGAACATACAAACAAGGTCGTTGCATGTAAACAAATAATAAAGTGATACCAATGTAAAGATATGAATAATTAAAGGGAGCCAAAACTAGAATATTGTTCGACACTATTTGATCATAGTTTTACCCTTGATTTCACATATTATAACAGTTATACAACATGTAGATATAGTTAAAGCAAAATCAATTATACATAGTTCCTTTATGGCTGATACGGGCAATTAGGAACATCACTTAATTTCGCTTCCAGGGTCAGCGACATTATAAAGGAGTGTTCCCTGCATTACAATAGTACACCACATGAAATATCAAAAATTCGACACAACTCACACGCTGTAAGAGACCTAAATTTATTCTCTAACATAGATGGAACATACTCAGAGATGAGGTGGTTCATTCACATCTCACTGCTACAAATCATATAATGCATATCCACAATGACATATAAAAGAATAGAGAAAGAAGTAAACTGTCATCGCCTAAAGAACACATTCATCCCAAGAAATGAAAATAAACATGGACTAAAGCATAAGTTAATCGCAAATTCAGAAATAACTGAAGATAAAAAGTTTCACACAAAGGTCCACTTTCTCCACAATTTTTCAGTAACCGCATTAACTACATATGAAAATCCCAACTGAACAAGATGCACACCAAGCATGCAGTCCTAGATCAACTCAACCCACATGACTTTTGCACCAAAAAAAGCTATCTATTAAACAACCTAAGAAATACAACCACACTCCATGGGGTCATCAAATGTTCTTTAAGAGTTGCACAGAAAATTCTTAACTACCCTTGCATTCCCAAATTTCAGGCAAGTTAATAGCAGCATATGTACACAAATGTTCCACCTCGGTTATTGTACTAGCTTATGTACCAATCAGTTCATTCAAAGAATGTTTCTGTTCTATTGTATTCCATAAAGCATTGCGTTTAGTTTTGTTTTGGTTAAGAATAACAAATGCCTTCTTCCTAGTTCAATTAAGTGAAGAAACAAAGACCCAAACATACCTCTAATGACCAAATCCAAACAAAAGTAAGTGCAATGAACTAGCTGGTGCATTGTGTAAGAACGTTTCCACTATATTCCATAAAGCATTTGCTGTTCCGGTTAAGCATGGGTGTTTGGGAGTGCATCATAAGTGCTTATGGCTTAAAAGTTGTTTTCACAATAAGCAGCACTGTATTCCCTTACAATAAGCTACAATGCACCTTATAACCAAACCCTTCATACAGTGTTTTGGCTTTCTAAAACGCAAGAAGGTATACCTAAGTGCATTTTCCCCTTAATATAACCTAAAACGCAACTAACAGTCAAACCCTTCGAACTATGTTCTGGCTGTCAAAAAAAAAAGCAATAAGGTGTATACATTTA
>JANDBE010000001.1:4035485-4045935 GCA_024320915.1 Erigeron philadelphicus
AATAATTTTCATGGATCCAAAACCTCTTTGCTGCTATTATTGCTCTTCATTTTGATTTCCCCCAATTTATACAGAGCATCTTCTTCTTTATAGAAAAAAAAGTATAATATAATATGAATGAGTGATATATACATACATTTATATATATAGAAAAGAAAGGAGCAGCATTGGATCAAGGAGAGTAGGTGATGGAGTCAAAAATGGATCAGTACGAAATGATGGAGCAAATTGGGCGTGGTGCTTTTGGTGCTGCCATTCTTGTTCATCACAAATTTGAGAAAACCAAGTACTCCCCTTTCTATATATATTGTCTTATATATATACATTGTGTATATTTATATATTAAGTAACTGGATGAATCTTTATGTAGATATGTTTTGAAAAAGATTCGACTTGCTAGACAAACCGAACGTTGTAGAAGATCTGCTCATCAAGAGGTGCTCCTTTTATATATATATACATATAGTTAGTTAGTAGATATTACTAGATTAAGGTTGTTTTTTGAGGAACAAAAAGTTGAAAGATTAGTGGTGGTGTTGATTGTTGTATGCTTGTTTAGATGGCGTTAATTGCTCGGATACAGCATCCGTTTATTGTCGAGTTTAAAGAAGCTTGGGTTGAAAAGGTTAGAGATGTTTGTTTGTTACTTATATTGTGGAGATTTGTAAATGTCAAGTTAATCTGATTCGTACTTGTGACTGTAGGGTTGCTATGTTTGTATTGTTACCGGGTATTGTGAAGGCGGTGATATGTAAGTTTGTTAGACATTACCACCGATGCTTCTTTTATATTACTGTTTATTTAATTATATATGTTGTATAATGCTGATAAAATGATTCTTGTGACAGTGCCGAATTGATGAAAAAATCACCCAACCAATACTTTGAGGAGGAGGTATTACTGTTTGCTTGTTTTTGCATTCATATGTTCACAATTACCCATTTTTAACTGTTGAAAGTGCTGGCGTTACAGAAACTCTGCAGATGGTTTACTCAGATACTATTGGCGGTTGAATATTTGCATTCCAATTATGTTCTACACAGAGACTTAAAAGTACATACTTGCAGTATACATTCTGAATCCGTAAATAACTATAGTTTACTATTAAAGCCCTGTATTGACATTTATAGCGTTTTATCTGCAGTGCTCGAATATTTTCCTTACAAAAGATCAAAATGTTCGTCTTGGTGAGCTTGTCATTATTGTCTTAAGTAAATGTAGATTTGAGTTTCTCTTTTTCAATGAAATAATTAATATCATTTTGTATTTTGCCAGGTGATTTTGGACTTGCCAAGACTTTGAAGGCTGATGACTTGGCTTCCTCGGTATGTTCATTATCTAATTGAACTGCTAGGAATGATATATGTTCAATCCAAAGATTAAGTTTTGTGACCTTTGACTTCTTGAGTTTGTGTGTGTATAATAGTGTGTACATATATTTGGTTACATATATGTATACTGACCTTATAGTACTCCTCTTACTACCTTTTATAAATTAGCGCCAACTATTTATAGATTTAAACAGCAAAGATTACAATGGGCAAAGAGAATTTATATATTGAAATACTGCTAATGAAAGCAATTTCATGATTATTTGTTATATCCTGGGAAGGAAATCTGTTATCTGTTTTGTGGAAGGAGTATTATTTGTGGTACTACTTTTAACTTGTTGGCTCATTTACAATTAATTTTTTCATTCCAGGTGGTAGGAACACCGAACTACATGTGTCCTGAACTGCTTGCAGACATCCCTTATGGCTTCAAATCAGATATATGGTCTCTAGGTACTAATTATCTGTAATTATATTTCAGAGAGATATTTGTCTATTGTATTTAATGAAGTGGCCACTTTTAAATTCGAGAGTACACTTTCAAGCCACATGTTCGTTATTTTTCATTTTCTACCTACTTCTGTCTGCAATAATTTTTGTTATCTAATTAGGTTGCTGTATGTATGAGATGGCTGCTCACCGCCCAGCATTTAAAGCTTTTGTAAGTCTTCTTCAACCAATCTTCTTTCTCTATCTCTGCCCATATATAAGAGGCTTCAGGGTTGCTGATTTTGTTCAAGGGCTTAATCTGATGGGCCTTTTTTGAAATTTAAATAGGAAATATCAAATATGTTATCTCTTCTATTCCATTATAAACTGCATTTTGTTCAGTTTTTTACCTTCTCCGGATACAAGTTAATACATCAAAAACTTTTGTAGCAATAGTTATGGTATTCTTTTGTAGCGACCACTTTAGAAGTGTTTAACTTTGTCTTGGATTTGAAGCAAAGATGAGATATTATTGGTAGTAGATAGTATGGGGAAAGATGAGGACCTATAGGTTTTGTTGACAATGGTCATTGAACCTATCAAGAAATTACTTATATATCTAAGTAATGTATTATGAGCTCTTAATAAAGAGTTGGCACATTATCAACTTTATATGTGAGTAAGTAAAATGTAATGACCTATATTGATGCTAGTGCAATGCCTCACATGGAGAAAATTAATGATTGAGGTTATTAGGTATACATAGTTCAGGTGCCCGCATCAGTAAGATTGGGCAATGGTACTTGGCAACTATCTCTGGTTTTTGTTTCACACTAAGTACATGAAGTCCCTTTCGAGTTTAGGTATCAATGACGAATAAAAATCAAAGATATAGGTAAACAAAAGGTTCTTGACTTCTTTTTAGTTTCGATACACCTCAAACTCCGGGGTTAAATTTTCTTCTAATGGAGGGAAATGAAGAGAATTGCTTCATCAAAAGAAAATAGTATATTTGCCATGAATTTTGGGCTTTAGTGGAGATAAGACAGTTATCCACTTCTCCTGACAATAATCTAATTATCCTCACAATTTTCCGATTGTTAAAAATTTTAGTATTTTCTCTTGTTTCGAACATTTACAATATTTAGCTATATCCTTTACCTTTCTTCTCAGGATAACTATTAGTTTTGTTATTTCCTATCTCTTTCTCCAAACTCTGTTATAGATCATAGTGGATGGTGAACTGATGATGCTAATCTATATGCCTTCCAACTTTAAAAGAATAAGAATTTTGTGATTCGGTATAACATGATATGAAATAAACTGCAGACCAAATCGTATGATCTTTGGCAAAGATGAAAGGCATAACATGATATGAAAAGTTTGTGATTTAGGATAATGCTACTGTTCAAAAGGAATAATATTATGCATGTTCAGTAGATGTCAAGGTTTCATAGTTTTGTGGCTTTGAAACTGATCTTCAAACAATCTAATATCTAGTGCATTGTATGTTGGTTTCAGGACATGGCTGGACTAATAAGTAAAATAAACAGATCCTGTATAGGACCTTTGCCTCCTTGCTATTCTCCATCCCTGTAAGTCAAATGACGTGTGTTCATAACCACTTGTATCTTTGTCTACTTTGCTGCTTTGTTATTTTTTTTGTTTGGTCAGTCGAGATTTTGACCTCATCAGATTATGTCCTTGTTTTATGGCTATCAAGATGTAATTGGCCAACTTTTATATTAGTTATTAAGTTAGAAATCATTTTGCCGGCCGTTGAAATCATGTACCAGAAGGGCTAGTCTTACTTATCTTGTAACATTCATTGATGTATCATTAGTATGTTTTAACTTGGACTAACTAAAAATGTGGTGTTCTCTGAGATTAAAAAGAAAAAAACGCGAATTAATAAGTATGTTTCTGTTCCTTGTGTTTTTAAGTCAGTTTAGTACTATTAATTTAATACTGCCGATAGCTTCATGATGCAATAAAACAATTTCTTTGCACAGTTTCCCTTAAGCTTCAATATTCTTTTTCTAACTCATTTTAATTGAGAGTAGGTCAATAGTTATATGCAGGATGCCTAGATATTATATTAGAAATGCATGCTATGAAACTTATAGGAGAAGAGAAGAAACTCCTCCTGGCTGTTCAACATATGAATCCATATCTGTTGTTTTCATTGAAAAAGTTTGTTTGATATAAGTAAAAGCTATGTATAGTAGTTGGATATATAACCACTAGGGTGGTGGTCCAATGGTTGGGCTTGTGTCTACAAAAGGGTGAAAGTGAAACTCCCTGGAGGTCACAAGTTCAATCCCTGGCTCCTTAAAAAAAGATACCCTGGTAGCCACAGAGGTTCACCTGCTCTGACTCCAAGCTCCCAAAAGCGAGTCACCTCTCTGGACTACTGACTAGTCTGCTCGCAAAGCGAGTGGGACACCCAAGGTTCCTAAAATAATAGTAGTTGGATATATGTGCAAATAATAAGTTTGTTGATACCCGTTGGAAATTATTACTACATCAGTAACATTAGTTCTCTCTTGATTTCCGTTTCCAGAAAGGCGCTTATAAAAGGAATGCTCCGGAAGAACCCAGAACATCGACCCAGTGTAAGACTTCTCTTTACTTATCCATCCCATAGATCTTCCGTGGAGTAGCCGGATGGGCAGTGTGGGAGGGCTGGTTGACGGGTCAAGTGGGTCAAATTTTGATACAGGTTGGGCTGGGTTGGGTTGATGTGAAACACATATTGTCCAATGTCCATAATTTTTTATATGTCTTCTAATAATGAATGTGTCAAATAGAATTACAAGAGTTATATTCTAGTATCAGTTACATTCTCAATTTTTAAATAAGTTGCTTTAGGAGGGGGCATCAATTTAAACTGCATTTTGGGCAAGTTTTCAACTGTTTTAATCATGTCCCATTTTATCTTGAGCTGTTTTTTTATTTGCCCTGTCTAAGATATAACATAACCTGGATTGACCTGATCACAAGCAAAAGGTTCAACATTGCCACCTTTAATTTCATCCATCTATCATTAAAACTTGTATTCTGAATTTTTATTAGGCATCTGAAATTCTGAAGCACCCATATCTGCAACCATATGTTGACCAGTATCGCTCTTCATATGGTCTTCGTATATCTTCACCTTCAAAGCCCATTGGTAGCTCTCATGATATAAGAAAGAGAAGATCTGAAAGCCAAAGTAGTAACAGCTCTTTGAGCGATAAAGATAGTGTCAAATCAATTGATAAAAACGTACAGAGTGCTTGCACATGTGACCATAGTAAAGCTACTAATGCAAGTCTGGTTTCTGGAGATGATAAGAATTGCATTGATTCATTTCTAGAAGATATTGAACATGATGAAATTGACATGATGCGAGAGGTAACCAAACCGATAGTAGATGATCAAAAGTCAAATGAAGAAGCTAAGCAAGTAAAGTCGGCCAAACAAACGAAGACAGGACTGAAAGATGGAAAACTAAGGGAACACAGTTCACCAATGAGAGGTGGGAGATTAAAGACTGGAAGTGACATTGAAACACCAAGCAAATTGCCAAAACCAACGGTTGTGAATCATGCGTGGAAGGTGGCTAGTGCTGAAACACCTCCAGAAAAGTGCAATTCTGAGTCAAAGAAAAGAACTCAGGGATCAAGTTCCTTGAAGCATCAGGTACAATGCTATATTACTTTTTTCTTCACCTCTTTTCAGGAAATTATGATACTGAAGGACATGCTGGTTGGGTAATATGTTGGAACAGGTATTTAAGTAAGGGTCACAATGACTTGGCGGGTTGTGGTGACCAACAAATACTTTGTGTCCGTTTTTCAGCTTTATAACATTTTAATTGTTGAATATTATATAAGATAATACAAGTTTAATATCCATTTTCATAATAAAACAACTTTGGAGGTTTTATGCATATTAATATTTAACACACTGTCGGTCACTTTTGATAAGAGCTGGAAAAATGGCTGAGCTGCGTAAAATGTCAAATTGGGTAGTTATCTTTGTTGGCCGAATCTGATTGGGTTGGGTTCGGTTGACCGGAACACATTGTTGTCCAAGTTTTATATAAATAATTGGTGTGTGAAATATGATTATAGAAACTATATCAGTACATTAACGATCTAGTTTCTTGAATAAAGCTATTTAAGGTTGCATGTGGGAAAAGTACACTTCAGTAGCACCCATTTGACCTATCCGTCCTTTTGACCCACTTCTTTTTTAGTTTCTATTATTGTGTCATAAAATGTTACCAATTTGACCTGTTAGGGCTATAATAGAAATCCATATCAAGCCTTTTATTTTGCCCCATTTGTAGATGGATCAAAATCATAATTCTACTGATTACTAATGAGCTATATGTCAGGTACCTGTCATTGACTCGTCTGCAAAGATTAAACCCAGGCTAGAGGGGACTCTCCCCTTTGTTCCTCCCAAACCCACTGAGGATACCAATCAGAGACTAAGAACCCCGCCGACTCTACTTAGAAAACCATCTTTTGCTGGACGTATTAAGCAACTAGCGATAGATGATTCTGATGCCACCAGTGTTACTAAAAAAATCGAATCTAACAACGTGATCCAGACTCCTTTCAGAATGATAAGTCCCACTGCAACATCTCAGACAAAGATAAAAGGTCTTACTGAGTTAACTCGTACCCCTGAAATGATAAAACCCAGTGAGACACAAATTCCTGGTACGGCCAATCATGAAATAGTGCACAAAACTGCTCAGAGAGAACTTGTTTCAAAGATCATACACGAGTCCAGGGTCGGAGTTTCAAATGAGAAACAGACAGATAGCTTCAATTCAATAACAACTTCACCTTGTATTCAAGGATTTGAACCCTCTGACATGACAGAAGTTGTACCTTTTATGCATGAACAAGAAAATCTAACCGAAAATTCTCAATCACGAATACCCAGTTCCTTGAGTCCTTTATCTCATCAGAACGAAGTACCTGAAAGTCTATTTCATAAAAGTTTTCAGACATCTAAGGTTCTCCTTGGAGATAAAAATCAAGAATCTAGAGTTGCTAATGAGATACCATGCTCTAATGTTGCATTGGATGTGTTATTTCCCAGTGAGTCTGATGCAATTTCCCAATCAAACACCAAATTCGTATCCAAAGATGATGACAAGTTCACTGTAAAAGAATTTATTACACATGTAGCAGATACTACTACATCTTCTTCCATTGTTCCTGCTTCATCTAGTCAAATGAATATGTTGTTAGAAGGGGTATCAGCTTTGCAGAATCCAATGATGGAAAAACTGGCTCCACCTCAGAACCCACCAGCTTTTGGTGATGTAATTCATGTGATACGTCATAGTAGCTATAGAGTTGGAGATGAGCAATCACAGGGTGAAACAGTTGAAAGAAATTTTCAGGCAGAGAAGCGAATGAATATCCTATCTCCAACAGCATCTTTAGAATCCTCGGATCAAACTGAAATCATGACTGTAAATTTTGATAGTCCATGCAGTAAAGATCTTGCTGCAAAGAATATTATAGAGCAAGTAAAACCAACCACTCCTGAAGTTCAAGAAGAAAAGCCAGCCGTGAAAGAAAGTTTAGATATCACATCTATTAGACAAAGATCAGAGGCACTTGAAGAGCTTCTTGAATTATCTGCTGATTTGCTACAACAAAATAGGCTGCAAGAGTTGGCAGTTGTTCTTAGACCTTTTGGCAAAGATAAAGTTTCATCGAGAGAGACTGCTATCTGGTTAGCTAGAAGTCTTAAAGGCATGATGGTTGATGACTCAAATAGGAACTCGTAAAGTGCCTTATTACTGGTATGCTTTCCCACTTTTTGTTTTATATTTTCATATGAATCTTCTAAATGCCATCCTTGATTCTTTCATTGTGTTATCTTGTATATAATGACATTACAAACGGAATAATTTCTTGGTTTATTAGCTAAACTATGTAAGTACCAACTTTTTTCAGTTACTTCTGTCGGTAATTATCAAGGAAAAATCTTGATTTGATATTTATTGTGTAATTTAAAGTTAGATAACTTGTGCGTTTCAGGCAATTTTTTTTCTACCAGTACTGAGCCAGACTATAATATGTATAAATTTCAAAGTTAAAATGTTGTATGTTTTTCTTTTCGTGATTGAGATCACCATCAAACTTTACTTGTTTCTAAAGCTTGTTGTAATGCCTTCATATTTTAATATTCACAAAAGTGTAACTCAACAGTCAACACCAACCTAGTAGATTACAATCCACTTGAAAAGTTAAGTTTTTGTTCATGAATTGCTATGCTGGATGCATTCTGAAAATTGAAGTATCAATGAAGATTGTAGAGGACTTTATGGGGCGATTTTGTCAACAAAAAAAAAACGTTCCCAGCTTAAAATCCATATTCGAAATACGTTGTTAATCCATTGTGATGTCTTTCTTATTAAGTTATAAAGTTATTTCTTATCCCAATTATCATTATCTTTACTTGATGAGACTGCATTGCCATTTGCTTTGTTCCATTGCTGCGTTCGGATCTGACATAGTTTCCAGGGGTGGGGGTATTGGATTAAAAGAATTTTTCACACAAAATATCTAAAGAAATTAAGGCTATGGGTATTGGCCATTGGGAGGCTGTGCTTGAACTTAAATTTGGCAGGCCTTAAATTCTAATCTTAACAATTGTTCTGTCATGAGTTAGCACAAGTTTTTCAGGCATGTTTGTACGCCTATCAATTTAGCCACATTTATACTTTAGTGGTAGTGGTGGTGGTGGTCTATGTGTATGTATGCTTGCTGCGCATCAATGAAATGTATTATCGGATCTTATCCAATTAAATATTATAATACTCCATGGGATCTTGTTCAAAGTTATTTAAGTTTGAGATTTTGGGTGGCTTTCTGCTAGAGACAATAAAAACATAAATTTCATGGATATACATAGTTTCTGCAAGCATTGTGGTCCTTGCAGGCATACAGTTGGGTCAAGATGAATGAAAAACATGTGTGTTTCTTGGTGGGTCCCAGGTAGAAGACAATACTTGGTTTGGTCTCAATTCATCGCATTTGGAATTAACTTCAACGTGATGTTATTGCACATGGAAGGAATTATTTGGAACAATAACCTTTTTTCCACGAGACATTGTCAAGTGTCATGCATTTTCTCTCTTTAATGGTTAATATCACTCATATGGTATTATGTTTGTGACATATAGCTTCTTAATCGCTTATGGATGACCCCAATTTACATCTTGTAAATGGGATTTATTTTGTGATCATCATATAAAAATGTGATGTGTGTTTTATGGTTAGAGCATCAGGTATTGGGCTCCCATACCAACCCCGGATCCCACTTGGAAGATCGGCGCCACCCTCCCTACTATACCGCCCCTTGGTTTGTCGTGCATTATTTGAACGCTGAGCTTGGCGTCACAGTATTTTTGTTTCCGTTTTTCTGACTGTTCGAAAACTAAAACGAAAAACACGAAACACACTTTAATTGAATATAGGAGTTGGACACACCATATAAATGTGGAAGTGAATGGAGCAATTGAAAATTGAGGAATGATGTTATCTTTTGGTGAATCCCTCAACATTTTTTCTTCTTTTAAACATAAGTGGGAGTGTATTACTGTATTGTAACTTCTTTCTCATTATTATATTATTTCTAATTAATTGACCACAACAATACAAACATTTGTGGTATAAAATTTTGTTATTAGTAAAATAAAACTACAATCAACCGGGTTTCAACGAAAATCACAGCATATTCATCGGCTCAATTTTTTAACGATCATTTACCCTTTATTTTTCCGGCCATTGGTTACCTCTACATTATTATCGGTTGAGGCACATACGGGTGGGTTGGGTTTTGGGTCATGTTGTGTCTATGTGGCATTATAGTATTGAGATTGTTGTTGAAACAATGGTTAAAACTGATCATATTGTTATGGATTATAGAAGTATAACAGGATGGATTGAAATCTAGATGGATTATAAAATTATTATGAAAATGTATTAAGGTTGGAGATAGACGCAAAACTGTTCATTTGCAGTGTAGATGAAGTGTTAGCTGACGATTGATAGAGAGTATCAAGTAAGTTTTCCTACATATTGTTTAGCAGATGATCGAGATTGGTTGTTTCTATTAGATATTGTAGTAAGTTTTGTATATAAAAGAGTAAATTATATAAGTCTTTATAATGGTAAATTATTTATAAAAAAAATAAATGTTTTTTGTGTGTTATTAAGGTGTATGAATAACTCGGTCATGTTAAAGACATAATTACATAAACAATAATTATGAGAGAGATCCATATCAATGTCACTAGTCATCACTCATCTCACGTTATTAGTCACAGTATCATATCAATGTCAAATTCGAAAAATCTTTAAACTTTTTGTTTTTTTTGTTTTTAAGGCCTCTCCCTAAGGGGTGTGTCGACCGGGTGTTGACCACTCATCGATGAAGATGCAATAGGGAGGGAGCTCGTCGATGGGGGCTTGGTTCAGTGGTCTTCGTTGGATCGACAGGGGTTGACAAGAGGAAAAGGAGAAGGTGGGGTCTTGTATGTAACGGAAACAAAAAAAAAAAAAACATTTTTTTCAAAAATTTTTAAAACTAACGGCTAGTTAGTTTACCTATTATTTATTTTTTTCCACTTTTCATCTATATATACTACCCTTTCACATTGGTCGCAG
>JANDBE010000001.1:4074326-4084878 GCA_024320915.1 Erigeron philadelphicus
ACATCTCCGATGATGCAAACGTGAGTCTTGTTCTACGTATAGTAAATAAATACCCTACCACTAAGTGAAAAGGCGGATTCCAAAGCTGTGGAAGTTTGGACACTTAGTAATTCTCGGGCCATGGTGGCTAGAATGGGGAATTGAGATTCTCTTACTTTCCACCAAGCCAATATATCAAATGAATTAAACTTATTGCCTCCCATGATGACCAAAAAATGGGTATGGGTATATCTCCCAAATTCCCATTAAATTAATCGCCTTCACCCTAGCCCTTTTAGTGTTTTCACTTTTCGACTCATTTAGAAAGTTAGTCATTGGTTTGAGCTTCGAGAAGGTGTAAAATAAGATGATGAAGACGAACTTGAACCAACATTACCACCTTGTTTAGCAAAATAACATTTAAACAACTCCTTAAAAACCTTTTTAAACTCATAAATTGATTTTGTTGCATGAAATAGGTCCTCAAGGTGCAAATCCAAACCAACACTTATTTTTTGAATAAGTAGTTTCACCCCATTAACGTTCAAACATGGGTTTAATGTCGCAACACAAACAAAAGTAAGTGGTATTTCCTTAAAATACTTAGCAAGTTTTTTTTCCGTGAGAACTACCATTTTTTCATACAACTCACCCTTCCATTGAAATTCACCATTTTTATCACTCAACAAATATATTTGTTTTAGAACCATAAAAGACATTGGATAATAAACACCGGATAACAAATTGTTGTATCTAAAAAGATTTTGAGAAAGTCGGTTATTTGTTCAGTTATAGCCCAATTTTCCGTCGAATTTGGTTTAACCTTGCGCTTTTCCGCAAGCATATCATGAAAAACTTGTAAAGTATCTTTTGACAAATGCATATTGTATCTTCATACTATACCAACTTGAAATGAGACCCACAAACATCTTTATCTCGATCTGTAGCTAACACTCGAACGACGTTTTTACGTGGTTGGTCATTCGAAGAACTTGGTGTTGCCATGTCAAAGAGAGTTTTGAGTGAGTGATTTTAGTGTTTTGTCATATTTTTAGAGTGTTTGTAAGCTTTTAGATTGTTGTAACTAACAAAAAAGAATGTATGTATATATAAACATGTTACAATGATAAAATGTAAAAAAAAAAAAAAAAAAACGAAAAATGGGTCAAAAACAGGTAAAAAATGGGTATAGCTGACCATCAACGTTTTGATCTATTCTATGCAGGCTCAGCTCCATTCTAGCCAAATAACCTGTTACTACTGGGTTGGAACCTGGGTTCTCTAAACGGCTTGGGAGAAACCGGGTCCAACCTTATTTCCAACGTCTATATGTATATCCGGTTACTAACCACTGGGTTTTGGAAAACCCGACCCGCTCAGGGTCAAAATCAAGTGTTGACCGGGTTGACTTTCAGGTTTGGTTTCGGTTTTGGTTTTTTAGTACACGACTAATTTCAGCTAATCATGATGTTAGCTCATCTGTTCGGTACTTGGGTCTAGTATTATTCTATACAAGAAATTTTACAAGCTTGAGCGTTCGTTTACCTTTTTCATTAATAAACAAGTTTAGAAAAGAAAAATGGAACTTATCTTCCTTAACTTTTATGTTATAAATAAATGCACAAAAGTTTGGTTTAAAATATTTATTATCTTTGCTGGAAGTTGATTTATACAAACGTCTAAATTTGTCGCTAATAGTTGTAAACTAGATTTTAGACCCGTGTCCAACACTAGACACGGGGTTTACGATATTATTAATATTAGAATTTCATACTTTTAATTCATAAAAGCTTTATAGTTTGAAAATATACGGTTTTAAAATCACAGGTTCGTCACAGTCTATTATAGAATGTCTTAGCGTTAGCGAAGACATATTGATGGAAATTTTTGTCGTAGTCATTCCACAAAGCACATGCTACAATAATGTCTTTATCGTATAATTTTTTGAAACTATTTGTATTCATAATGTGATATTTATGAAAGATAATTAAGAATCAAAAGATAAACATACTTGTGATCCTGTATTTGACATACAAGTATATGTACTTGATCATGATGCGAGCTCATAACACGAATATGTTTATTTTCAATCATTTGTCCTAAGATAATTAGATAACAATTAGGATTATTTCCATTTTCATTGATAACGATTTGAGTGAAAATTGTAACTTTAAAAAATTAAATATAAATATTTTTTGTAACCTTTTTATGTAATTTAAAAAAAATCCTTTCAAGTTGATGGCTAAAAATAAATATATATTAAGTATTCAGGGCTAAAAAATATAAATTATTGATAGAAAATAAAAAAATGTAAATTAATGAGACTTTTTCTACAAATTAATATATGTAATAATATTATAATATATTTAGATAATCATTATTAGGAATTTTAATTTATAGTTAATCTAAATAATGACATAAGCGAAAGTCAATTTGATAAAATTGAGCGATTTGATTGGTCAATAAGTCATTAGTTCAACTGTCAATAAGTCATTTTATTGTCCATTTTGCCGGTCGTTCGTAATACTTACTTTAACGCATTAAAATATGTGTTCTTCTTTTATTTGTTCTATTTAATTAAAAAGTAAATAATATATAGTAAAATATTTTATATCATTTTTCTAATCATCAATATGAATACAATTTTCCACATCTCCTGAACTACGATTAGGAATTTTAAGTTGGTCGTAAAGTTTTGTCTATGCAAATAAGGAGTTTCCGGTGTCCGGTCAAATGCGTTACTAAACCATAATGGATGCGTAGGAGGTAACGAAAAATCTCTTCAAAGTACCATTTTTTATATACTGTATATAAGAAGTCATAATTAAAAAATTATAACAAGTTATAAAATATTATATTTTTATACCTATATAAAAAAGATACGATTTATATGTGCAAGCAATGCGGTGACGATTATGGTATTGGCGTGAAAGTGGTGGCAGTGATCGGTGACGGGTGGTGGGGGCGGCAACGCTGATAAATATAAAAATAATTGATGTTATTGGAGGTTGTTTAGTGATTTTAAAGATTGAGAGGTTTATGTTGTAAATTATTCATAAAGTTTTAATGGTATTATATGTATATTAGGTAAATAGGTTCAAATTAGTAAATAAAATAAAAGATAGTTTAAATAGTTTAAAGTTGTAATTTGAAAAAAGGGAAAAGTGTTGATAATATATATATATATATATAACAGTATAGATATTGATAAAATTATAAGATATTAATATAAAACGGGGTTGATAATATATATATATATATAATAGTATAGATATAGATTAAATTATAAAATATTAATATAAAACTAACAAGAAGTAAAACTTAGTACAATATGGCTCTTACCTTTTTTTTTTTTATCATAAAAAATATAAGACAAAAATTGATTTTATCCTTTTTTTTTTATTATTATATACCAATATTAATTAATGTGATTGGAATCGTGAATAGGAACTATTTTGTGTAAATATATATACAATGATGAATAAAAGTTATATTTAGAGGGAGTGGTTTTTAGTATTTGACATGTTTTTTAATTCGTTTAAAGGTCATACGTTCGAAGCCATGTGCCTTTATATTCTTACCCTTCTTAAATTTTTATTTTTTTTTGTTAACTTTAATTTTATTTTATTTTTTTAAAAAGTTATGTAGTGAAATTATTGGAATATTATTGGGTCACCGATTTATTATGTTAATATTTTATTTTTAAAATGGAGTTGTTTTTTTTTTTTCTTTTTATCCTACTTACAATTGAAAAGTAAGTTTTTTTTAGTTTTTTTTTTTTTTTATTCATTTTCTAGCACAAGATAAATACATGTATTTGCAATGTCAATTTTTTAGCGTAATTGTGATATCCATCCGACTCTTTTAAACAAACGTATTTGTGATAGACCGACTTTGAAGTTTTTTCCAATATAAAACACGCATAAATAATAGACGTAAATATGATAAACGAGGCCCCGTAACACGGGGCTTGTATCCACTAGTTAATATGACATTGAAGATAAAGACAACAGCTTTGCTAGGGTTTGAGAGCATTACTTGATTAATCATTTTCAGCTTTGCTAAATTTCTCTCTCGATACATATACACAAACATCTTTCACACATAAAAACTTGATGCAACCTATTTTCATAACGCACACTTCTACCGAAAGTTTATATGGAAGCACTCTTCACATGCTCACATTCTCCGTCTTTAGTAAGATTGAATATTGTTGATAGTTTTGTTGATGAAACAAGTTTCCAAGTTTGAAGTTTTTACTTTTAGTTAACAAGCACAGTTAGCTTGAATTGGGCTTAAATCCTTGCACTCTCGCATTTATATCCAATTATTTATCTTTTCCGTTCGTTTGTAGCTGCGCACATATTTCAGATTTTACCTTATTGTATTACAAACCCAATGAAACGTAATTGTTATCAACTGAACTAGTTCTTCTAATCAAAGATTATGGAGTTGAGAAAGTGATGTCTCGTTTAAAACATCATCAAACCGATCCCACGTGACATGGAAAGGAGGATAACCCCAGCCATCAACTTGTATTTTTTGAGATAAGTGCCTGGAAATATATCAGCTATAACCCATGAAAATATAGTTTTATTTCCGAACATTCAGTCGGTATGCGACATCAGAGAAACCTCCTCACCGTATAATGGTAAAGTGTTGCACGTACCATAGACAACAAAATATTGACCATGAGTCATTACAAATATTCGGAGGAAAAAACCCCAAGAGTTGTCATCCCAAGGGATCCAACTACAAACTTTAGGTAAAACCTGAGATGCCTCTAATTAGTTGGACTAGTAATCATTGGCGGCCCATGAAATATAGTACTTGTCCAATTCTAAATGTCACTATAACGTGTATCCAGGATTGAAATACTATTTATTGTATGTTTTCGATACACATAAAGAACAATATTCAGAAGTCCACTTCACATAACATTCAAAGTTGGATACAATCAGGATTTTGTGTTATAGTTGAATTCATTTTGAAGCACTTAACCTATGTTTTTAAGGTATCTAATTTAAATATGCAATCTGAATATATATACCCCGTAAGATTCTACCATAGATGATTCTATTTAACTTCTTTGGACAGCTCATTTTATCAGAAATCTTTCTGCATCAATTTGACCTAAAATATCCCATATCTCTGTTTTCACTCGGGTCTTTTTTATAACTATTCGACATTCTAACTGATAACACCAGGGGAAAAGCATGCAGCTTTACGCAGTTCAAAAAGAAACGAATACGAAAAAAGATATGGTTGATGATCAGTATGTGGGTATCGATGGATCAACCTTGACTGCATATGCATGAATTCCACCAGCAATGTTGTATATTTTTCTAAACCCCTGCCAAACAAATTCATTACACGATAAGTCAGAGACAAAGAATTTATTTATCATAAAAAGTATGTACGTTTGATGTTTGACAATCCAAAAGAGGGCAGGAAGCATCCCATAAAGTCTTGCACTCTATAGTTCTAGTAGCTAACAAAGTCAACAACTCAACGAACTGATACATTGACAAAGTCAGCATGCATATTGCCATAATCTACATACTAAATTGACTTGCATTTATTTTAAAGTGGTAAGGAATTTTATAAGTCCCAATTGCTTGTTTATCATGGCACAATGTTAATGAATATTCAAGCTTGTAGCCACACCTTTTACCAAATTATAAATTGGACAAAAACGGAGTACATTTTTCAAGTTTACTCAAGTATACGGAGATGCAAAATAAACTACTAACCTATAAATAGTACTTCTAAATTTTCTGATAATAACCCTAAAAGTTAACATACATAAAGTTCCTAGAAAAGGAGGAGTTTCTTTGCTTTAGAACACATAAAGTTTGAAACTATAACAACTCAATAAGTTACCTGTGTCTGCAACCATTTGGCAACTTGCAATGACCGCATTCCATGGTGACACTAGAGAACAACATAAGTTCTAATTAGAGAACAATATGACGGTGAAAACTCAATTCTCAGTTACTGGTAAAAAAAGACTCGGGAGCAAGAATGCTATATAAATATTTTACAAACAAACTTATTACTTATGTCAAATAAAGAGATATCAGAATGAATCTTTTTTCTGCAACCACCCCTCAAGACAACAGGGCTCCGGAATATAAGAACAACTATCATCTGGTTAAGGTCACCAGTAAGTTGTTGCCTTGTTGGTCAGTGCGTCTACTACCCTTCATGTTTCGCTTTTAAATTTGTGACATAATATTTTAATAATTTGGAGGCATTGTTCTGTTTCCAATTCGATTCGTTAAGATGTGCTTGTTAATATGCTTTCCCATGCCTCACTTATAATCATGGCATATGTTTTGGCACAATGAGAAGTTTCACGTCAAAACTGTCAAATGTATTAACGTGAGATCCTTATGTGGTCTAAAATGTCATCCATCCTCCATAGAGGAGGCAATCCATTTACCTGAATGTGGGTCAAATCACTAAGCTTTCAAAACATGAATTGGTCAACAATTCACATGGATCGGAAGTTTTTCAAATGCCTAACTTTGACCAAATTAATACAGTGAACATTTACAAATATCTAAAAGATGGTAAAACAAGTGTAGAGAGGTTTTCCCAACCCAACCTCACCCGATTTTGACCGTAAGAAAAAGTTGAGCATTTTTACCCTACCAGCCTCCAGACATATCTGCCACCTCTAACAATTCAAACATAATGGCAAATAACACATGCCATGAGTTCATGGCAGTCATGGCAATTGAGTGCACACGTATTGTACTGAAAAAGATTTGTATGACATAATGCACATACCAAAACATAAGTATCCTTCTGAGTATCTAATCTTGTAGTGATTTCTGGTCCCCAGCTGCCGAACTGCTGTAGAGGAAGAACTTGAAATCCCGATAAAGATGCTAGCTCCCTGTTTAACAACACAAACTTTTAATGGTTAAAAACTCCTATATGACGTTAAGCACTTCCATTATGTTTGTAGAACTTGTCGCCTGTAGCCATTAAACAGATTACATTTATATTATCCTATAAATACAAATCAGAAGATCTCCTAAGCTGTGACAATTAACTTCCAGTTCTGTAATAGAAGAAAGCAGAAGCCGTCAAGTCCTGTAGTGTTTTAGCCAATATCACGTAAAGCTTTAGGCAAAGGAAAGTGACAGCTTTCAGATCCATTTTGTAACACCATTTGAAAAGCGAACATCAGACTTTCCTCCATGAAGACAGTAAAGTATTATAATCATACATGCTAAAAACCCGTGCATTGTGCACACCACATGTTGAATACGATTAAACATAGTAATTGTTAAGCAGAAAATAAAAATTTGTGGGCTTACACTTCATGTGGTTCTCGAACATCTACAAGTTGAACATCTCCAAGGAAATCAGGATCTTGCATTTTTTCATGAAGCTCTTCAGGTTGAATGTCTGCAAGTACCGATTCTTCCCTGAAACCGCATTATATTAAAACTAACATTCAGCTCTGACGAAAAGATGTAAGGAGAACAAATAACTACCGTGCAAGTAGATCAATGATAGACTATACTGTACCTTTCAGATAAAACTTGCAATAAATGCCATCCAAATTGAGTTTTACATTTAACGACTTTGTTTAATGGGGCGGTAAATGCAGCTTCCTCAAACTCTGGCACCTGCAACAGTTTAGCAGAAAACAACAAAAGACTAATAAATACCAAAATAGTCTACAGATTATAATCATAAATGTTACCGGATGAAGAGGTGTCGAATGGATTAAAGTTGCATGAAGTGTATTCACATGCTTATATTATCCTAATCGGTTTTACTTAAAAGATCCGATTAGTCGATTACTATTGTAATGATACATTATGATCATAATCACTGTAATAGTTATTTATATAACTAAAAGTACAAAAAATGCTGGCAGCTCAACGTAGCAGATACTGAGTTCATACCATTTGCCCCTTTCTCACCCAACCAAGCATACCACCTTCCCCCTTTGATGGACAAATGGAATATTCCACTGCCAAGTCACTTAAATCTTCCCCTGTAGGTAAATGAGGAGAAAGACAAAGATTATAGCTGCATCCAGATACTTGAATAAAGCATGACATATTGTTTCCCAAGTAATCACATAACGATATTGATGTACGTTCAAATACCAAAATTAATATAAATGTCCAGAAAAATAAAGACAGAAATACATAAGATGACCACTAACCTCTTATAATTCGTTTCTGCAGCTCGTACAGAAGATCTTTATCCTCTTCTTTGATGAGCAAATGCTGCACCAATAGTTCTCTTCCAGCATCGGGACTACTTCCAGTGCTATACGATGCTGATAAACAGAATCACATTAAGTAAGCTTTTAATGTTGTAAGTATGAACTTTACAAGACCGATTCAAACAAAAACAAGAAGAAATATTTCATCATCGAAAGTGTATTGTTAAATGTTACAGTATATATTAAACTCATAACTAAGTTTTATTACTCATGTACCTATAGAACAATAACAAGCCGCTATCCTAAATTATTTAGAGTCGACAACAAATATAATCCAGATGAATTTGTATCTACGTATTGAATGTTCCTACGACTCACGGGTCCCATTTAAGTTTGCTAAGAAAAAACTCTAAATGTTGTTTCAGTGTGCCGTTATGAGGAGTTTTTCGTAACTAAATATTGATCAACTTTATAAAGAATATGAGCGAGTGGCAACATTATTTACGAAAAATTACCATTGCCAATTGTAATAAAAGGGCACTTTTTACAATAGCTATTCTAATAATTAGGATTATTTGCGTAACGAACATTGCATGAATCCCCAAAGTAGAAAGCAACTTTCGATTTATATCAATTACAGATGTCAAGTTTCGATTTTTCCCGAATCCAAAAATCAAGTATAAAAATTAGGGTTTTGCTAAGGGCTTTCATTTAGGTGCATTAAATAGTTGTACACTTATCATAAAATTCAGGAGTGGGCTTTTAACATTGTTAGTAATTTATGCAAAAAAAAACCTTTCAATGAAGTGGGTATTGCAAATTGAAAAGATAATAAAATAAAAGGAACGAATAAGAAAACCTGATGAGGCTCTGGCAGTTGGAAGTGGAAGATGATGACCCATATTATTATTATTATTTAATATAGAAGGAAAAGAATAATTGGATACAAGTAAAGATGAAGGAGAATATGTTGTTCTTCTTCTGGGTGCAAATGAAGAGAGTTTAAGAGAACAGATACTGATGGCTGCTGCTGAAGAAGTGAAAATTGAAGATGATGGAATTTTAGTACAGCAAACAGCTCTTAACATTTTGTTAACTATTTCAGTTGTAGGGTTAGCTAGTTTTAGTCTTACTTTTGGTGATGAGGATGGTAATAAACAGACACTACTCCTTCAGTCCTTCTCCTTGTAACCAGCCACCCGAATACCAAACGGGTCGGGTTCTCTCCCGTGAGATTTCTTATAAGTTCTCGCTCTGGGTTCTTTCTTCAGCTTTTGGGTTTTGTTTTACTGTCGACATATGAAATTTATTCTAAGAATAACTTTAAAATAATTTTTACTGCCCTCATACCTCACTTATACCTGGGTGGTACCACCATTTTTTAACTGTATTCTATTAAATATGTTTCATATTATTATATTGTATAATATCTTGATGAATGTTTTGTGATATACGATTAA
This sequence comes from Erigeron philadelphicus, assembly GCA_024320915.1. Lineage (NCBI taxonomy): Eukaryota > Viridiplantae > Streptophyta > Magnoliopsida > Asterales > Asteraceae > Erigeron > Erigeron philadelphicus. The sequence goes on from JANDBE010000001.1 coordinate 4,083,963, forward strand.
AAGTTGATGGTTTACAGATCACACCTTTAATACAAAGGGTTTATACAAGGCTAGATGACACCTGTATAAACCCCTTATACATAATACGATTCACATATTCGTTTTGAGAGTATATAATATAATGTCATTACATAATACAAAGGGTTTATATAGTACTCATGCCACCTAGCATGGGAAGGTATAATATTGGCTCTGATTCCCGAAGTGACGAGCACTCAAAAAACACAGCTTATCACTAAAGCCAGAGCCAAAGAACAACCCATTTTTTTTAAAATTAGGTTTAGGATATTCAGGAGGTGACTATCCCTTTTTTTTGTAATGTAATTAAAATTAATTTCTTAGTATTCTAATTTTAGATTGGGATTAATTTAGTTGAAATTTTAGCGGATGACGAATATTATACTAACTAAATGGTGAAAGAGGCGTGGTATCATAATAGAGTCTCAAACTCATCTTTTTCATCTTTCACAAATTTACATTGTTTTCAAGTCCAAAAAATCTTCTTTCAATCTTCTAGTTCCTGTACAACCAATTTCCTAATTCTTAATAATTATAATAAGAATAATTATCTTCCACCATTCTAGAATTTTAAAGTGAGAGTTGCATATGAGTGTTTGGAGTCCAAACTTCAAGAAGGAAAACGGAGAAGAAGAATGTATGATTTAAATCCTTGAGTTTGTTTTTGTATCCTTAAGGTAAAATCTTCCCCTAAATTAGTTTTGAAATTAGTTCAAGAATTAGGGTTCATGCAATCATCTAATTTGAGGATTTTTGGTTTGAAAGATAATTTTGTAATTATTTCCCTAAATTCTAAATTACATTTTAGTATATGAACATAGTTGTTTCGGTCAAAAATTACCTAAGATAATTTTAGAAAGGATTTAGACAACTTAAAAACCGAAGATTTGTAAGTGGG